>LUCH01002843.1:16732-38817 GCA_013368495.1 Paragonimus heterotremus | reverse complement strand
GTATTTAACTTGCATGTTTTACGTTTGCGACTGATGAGAGTAAATGAAATGTTAACATATCGCAATATATGCCTTCTTTCTGCTCTAATGAAATGTAACTGTGCCCTAAAATAGTGTCACGTGAGTCTTAGCTACATGACAATTGGGTTAGGCGAAGCCCACTCTCAAAGTGAGTTGTTTACTGCAAAGTTGGCCACCTGATGACGCACGTCTAGTCCTCAGGTCACTTGAGGTCTGCGTCACACCAGCCACTCAGTCTCAAGACATCGTAGCAACCTGGTCTTTGTGCACATATGCATCGCTGCCATTTCTGATGCTGCATTAATACTTCAATTCCTGTGGTATTATTCAAACAAAATTCATCGTATAAATTTCTAATAACATTCGTTCGTTTGTAGTAGAAAACGATCGTTATCTAGTTGTTGTTACAAAGTGTGATGGTTGTTTGATTTTGTCACGTGGTGTATTTCTTTACTTTTATTTATTGACTAACTTCTACTGTCACCCTTTCCACTTGTCAACGTCTCCTACTCACTATGACCTTTGGTTTAACGAAACATTAGTTGGGTCAGCACAGATGTATTGATTAATTCGTGGGTGATTAAGGTTGACCTTGTCTGCAACCATTTTCCGCATGTCAGGTCATTGTTTCGCTTATTGATCAGTCATTGACCGACCATTTGTCTGTTCTACTAGTTGGGTACTTGTGTCTGTCCCATGCAACTGACCAAAGTGGCTTATCACGACCATTTTGTTTGGATGTATAGCTTGACTAAACTTATCGAAGTGTCCACGATCTGACTTGGTTTCATTTCACAATCCGTGGACTTTCAAGATGTCTCATTATTAATATTGCAACGTACACGAAGCTGAGAACAAATCGAACAAGGGCTCGAACCGTGAAACAACCACAGTTAATTAAAAAGGGATAAACGAACGAAAACACAAACGACCGGACAAGAAAGTAAAAAACGTCAATGTTCAGCGAAGGAGAAACTGTTTATTAGTTCCACACTACACACAATGTGGACAGTTTTTATTTGGACTTTTGTAATTGTACTTCTTTTTGGAAAATAACTGACTTCGAGCACATTTTTCATATCCGCCGGTGAAAGCTAATATTTATGAGTATTCGGCTAAGAATTGGAGTAAAACAAACGGAGGTCATGATGGACATCAGTTTCTCTACACTCCTAAGCGATAATTCATTAGGCAATACCTACAGAGTTCAAACATTGTTTGGCATGGGGGACACTGGGTGAACATGAGTAAAACGTATTTTCACTTGTCCTAATCGATAACATAAATCTACCGCTTGTACGGAGATGTTATTTATCCCAACCCGTGTCAGTTTTTGTCATCATTGCGCATCTGAGTTTATTGCCTCAGACAAGCAATAATTCACGTATGTTGTGCGCCACCAGTAGTGAGATTACTCGGCGCTTCATGTAGGATGCTGCACATGTTGTGGAAAGTTGAGATAGATAGAAGACAGCCCACAGCATTTCGAAGAAAGCGACTGAGGATGACGACAGCTTATCACAAGTCGTAACTTTACTCGAGTTCTGACTACTTAATAGACGAACGCTTGACGGATACGAAGTTGGAGACTAACATAGTGACCAAAATAATCTGAGCTACAACTTGGCGTTTGCCGCTTAAGTTGTGCTAACGTTCTACAACGGTCGCGAATATTTTGAGACGTGAGTTAATTGGTTGAGAGTTAAAAGAAGTCGTTGAAGACGAGGAAATTTATCAGCTGTCATACTGTGATCAACTAGGTACGGTCTACTGTGACAGGTAGAAGGTATCCAGTCATTCACATAGAGCTTCTCATCAAACTGCCAAACATGTTGCATGCAGACTACACAAAGTAGTCGTTTTGTTTGTAGGTCTTCACGCTGACTTAATCAACGTGAAATCTCTTTGGTTACTGTTGTGTCATCGCGCACAGTGTTGCACAGTGTCATGCGGCTGTGACCATGGCATGATCAACTGTACGAAACCTCTTTTGGAGTGTTTGCATTTTACTGGGGACGTGGATTACGAATTGACGGAGGTTTGTTCGGTTGATGTGTATGGGTTATTTGTCATCACTTCTGTCCACTACGTCCGGTTGTGAAGCTTGCCTTCAGTGTGTTGGTTCTCGGGTTGCTCCGCTTGTCGTTAGAAACGCCGTGTGAGATCCATTTTTATATGAATGTTTAGTTTGGCAGCACCGATTAACAAAAGATACTCATGCTTGTTGAAAAATATTTATCTCACCAAGGATGTAGGTAGCTTGTATACCCGATAAAACCGATGGTTTCTGATCTCGCTGAAGCCGAAATGTCTTCCGCTGACTGGACCTCGAGAATGGATCTGCTCGATCCTGTTGGATTGATTCGATTTAAACTTAACAGGAGCCGTGTGTGGATAGCCTTGGTTTACCTTCCCGCCAATATACATGTTTGTTCGAATGACCGACTCTGATTAGCTCGAGCCCTCCGCCACTCATTGGATGACCTCGATGAATTCGTCTAATTCAGGTCCGTTGTGTTCACCATATTCCCAGAGATAACCAGAAGTTATTAAGTTTAGTCAGTGGTCGGTTGCTAGATCTTAAATGCCAACATAATAGTTGATCGTTTGTGCGACTCATCTCCGATCTTGTGAGCGGCACATAGTGTGGTTGCTAGCTGAAAAGCAGGTCTGAGAATATAAATATTGAGACTTTGGTTCAGCATCTATGGAAGTTACCATAGACCGATTGCACATCAGGACTGTCGAACGAATCCAACTCGGTCCAGTGTTCCATCAACACTTATATGTCGTCTATTTCCTCCTTGGAGTTCCGATGTTTTTTGATCCCATTATGACAGAGTCTACCGCCTGGCACTTCCCAATGGAAGTGTGTTTTTTATTGGGCTGAAGCAATAATAATGATGATCTAACATTAACTGTTGAGTTTGTAAGAGGTCAAGCCAGACATTTCGACCATGCATCAGTCACCATCAAGAAGATAGAGTTGAAAGAAATGCAGTGCATAAATTTTGCGCACGCCGACGTTGTGTTTTTCTGTACCCGCCTTTATACATATAGTGTGTTGAACGGGTTGTCTTATAGGGAGTGAGCTAAAACATTTTCAATGCTTACGCTTGCTAACTAACCGCAGAGTCTTGTGAAGGTTAGCGTGAGTTAATCATGATAGAATTTAACACATTCAGATCATAATCCCCGACTCACAACAGAGTCGGGGTGAACGTACTCATGATGTAGAGAAATGATACAGTAAGTTACACAGAGAAAAACATTATCATCTGCTTGATGAAATTTCTATCATTTTCGGTGTACACTAAAATAACATTCAATCTTAGCAAGATTCAAGGTATTGAATGCAACCTCCTAAACATCACTGAGAACAACATTGGCTTCAATATGCTTTAGACATGGCCACATCAAGCATGGTTCAATTCAGCTGTAAACTCCCCAGCATGTCTCTTGTTTGCCAACTCAAACGATTCCAGTCATCTGATGCTATCTGTTCGAGGTCATTGGTTCAAAAATGATGAACATGCACGTGGTAACCCACATTATGGTCGTACACTGAGCTCCTTTATACTTTTGTTTAATGTACCCTTGTGATCAAAATTGAAGTGTTTACCCTGCTCACGCCTGCGTTTAGTTATCCAGAGCTACCGTCTGGTAAGAGTTCGTTAAAAATTGGATGCAAAATGAGGCTGAAGCATCGCCTTAAGTTCCACAATGCCATTATGGTTCGGATACCGCTGAACATACTGTGTGTTACATCTACACATACCAATCGCACCCGTACGACCTACAGTCTGTGGCTGTGTACGCGTCGGACAGACAAAGAGCAACAAGTTCTGAAGTTGAGAACCGATCGTCTAATATCTGTTTAACTAATCCCCACTCTACCGTCTGTTGAATAGAGTAGACTATCCTTGAGGAGAATAATTAACAGTAGTGGGAATTGGAAAGGTGCATACCATGATCTGGATTGTGACCGGCGCTCATTCGTGTGGTCTACACCGCCGCTTGTGCAAAAACTTAATCATCACCTGCCCTCTCACAAACGTTAAATTAAATTATGTTAAAACTGCATAATATTGTTCCACTCTCTTTTCACCCTCACGGATTATTGCCGTATGTACTCTACATCATATGACCTTGTAGGTCAGGTTAATCAGAAAATCTTAAATCTATATTGGCAAGCGTCGGATAAAGGTTGTGTCTAAGAGTGAATTTTTTTGTTTGTTCATCTTTTCGACTTCACTGATAAGAAATGAACTTCTGGATCACACAGTGTTGAATCTGGTGAATCCGTTTTCAATGCTTTTTTGATGTACTTTTCAACAAAAAATGGTAAGTCCGTTCCTTTGTTCTAGATCGTTCCCAGCTTATATTTTGTGTTTTAATTCAGTGACTCCCACTTTAAATGCGTTCGTTATCTATTCCTGGTGTCGTGATATACTTTATTACGCACATCATCTATTATCACCGGTCTTGGATGTATCCACGTTCATAATTTACAAGATTTGCCTCCTTACAAGTTTTTTATGCAACAGCAGCTTACGCACAGAGTTACTGATGGCAGTGCAGTCACTGAACTCCACTAGTTGCGATTTTATTCGACCGCTCTACACATCCTTGCTCATCCAGTTGCCCAGTTGCTAACCATGCGTCCAGCAATGGGTACGCGCTCAACTTGTGCGTCTGACCAAGCAAGATCAAACGGTTGCACACATTGTTGGCACCATCGGACACATTTAACCCTTCACGCCTAAGCAATTTCCTAGGTTTTTGATAGCGTTCACCCGCGTCCGTCCCAAGAACCATTTACACCGTTACGTAGCTGCTAATTTCATCCCGTTCGAGATTGTTTCCTGTACATGTTGCCATCACTATTTGTCCGTACGATTAGTTAGCGTCTCTGCGCAAAATCTCATTGTTCCGATTCGCGTTGATCTCCTCGCATGCTTATCTAACAGCATCCGCCAGCTTAACCTACTCCAGCAAGTGACTCAGTAGCCAGCGCGGCCTTACTGACCTACCTTGACCCCGAATCCTCTCGCCGCGTTAGGGTCGATGCACTGACTCAGCATCTGGCCTGGTTCAATATTCATGGGTCAGCAAATCTGGCCGCTCTGATCTTATTGGCCATCACTCGGACATCTTTCCAAAAGTAGTTCTTGCTATCGTAAGCAGCACAGTGCATACCTCGGATTAAACTTCCTCATGGCTCAAACCACTAACGCTTGCCACAGCATCACTCATCTGTAGGTTATTCCCGCACGAGATCAGATACCTCAACACTCATATAAGGTTTCTGGCGTGGATAGTTTATCGGACGCACCAGCGTGCTGATCATTTTATTTCCGCTACGGCATCCTCAACATTCAGGACCGACCCAGAGACAATCTCTGTCGCTCATTCATACGAGTGCAGTTTTCTTCCACGGCACATCTCAAGAGGCATCGGACTCTGTGATGTCGTAATCACTACCTAACGCTGGTAAACCAAGAGGAGCACGACCAGCATCACTGGACTCACTGCACGATAATTCCCGATTGCTCATTGGCACAAATTTACCTTCGGTCTTCACCGCTGATTTGTTTTTGCAGCAGTATATCAAATGCTTTGCCAGGCCACACGAGATAGTTTGCGCACACTCAAAAGGAATCACTCACTTTGTTTGTGCAAACAATGAAAATCTCCAAGCCAGTAGCCTTTCCCATTAAAACGATTGAGCTGATAACACCATGTAGAGTTCCAACAGTTTCACTGCACATCCACTTGAACTTGACCTACGTCACTATGGTTTAGAAAATCGTTTTTCGAAAACGTTCGAAAGAACACTGCAAAATCTTCTGAAAATCAACGAACCGTTCAAAATACTGTATATGTTCAACTTCCATCCCAAGTAAGTTTCAATTTTTTTCAAGCTACTAGCTCTCTGTATGTTTATCATTTCAGAACGCTTGAACTTGTTTGCTGAACTCGTGGAAAGTCTTATCAAGCTCCCATCTCCTAGCATACGATAGGTGTTTTAACCTGACTGCAGTTGTACACCCTGAACCTTTCAGGAGGGTCGCATTGTAGAAGCCTAGCGGCTTAGAAAGTGGCATATTGATGCCATCTAATTCGTGTCCCTGTCAGCACTCATGTGACGCATTTCGGCCGCATTGTTGTGGAGTGAACCAATTAGCAAACTGCCCTGGGAAAATCCCACCTGCCTTTGCTGTGCGCCTTGCACACACGCATTCGTTAGTCCCTAGGACGCATCATCACTGGTTTGGCTAGTGACTGCCACACCACACAACAATCATCACTCATGAGAACGTGGGTCACCGTCAACAAATGCATATGCCGTCACTCGACGACCACAGAAGTGCACAGCTACCTCAACTACACTGCCACATTCGCCAATCTATACACCGAGTTAGGCAGTTTATCCTATTCACACTTTGGGTCAGTTTCACTTTAGGCTGGCGCAGTAGCACTAAGGAAGGGACTCACGTGGTCTAAGGCCTTTTGTGTGGGTACTGATGACATCGAGAGTGCCAGGAACGAAACCGCAAGCGGGTGGCTTACACGTCGATACCTTCCGTTACATGGTCGAAGGTTGTCTATCGCCATCCTTCTGGAGAGGACTTATGTTGTTGACCAGTGATCGTATGATTTCTCTAAGGATCCCGGCTGCTACCATGTCTTCTCGATTGTCTGTTCTGTACGTATGATTCTGCTGCTATGAGAGATCTGACACGAACTCAGTGCCACTTTCGTCAGTTGTGCAACCAATTGCACGCAACGAATGCTTGCCCTTTTTCTAACGACTCATGCATTATTACAACCTTCAAGGTCGCTTAACCCGGACTTATTCGAGCGTTGTTTAACGCACTCGAAGGTTCCACGCACCTTTTGCTTGGCGCGCTACTGAGTATCGTCGAGTGGGTTGGAGCTCACCTCGCGCTTCTTTTCTTTCTTCTCTTGGTTGCTGTCGTTGGTCTCAGATTAGGCTAGAGCTAATTGTTTATCATATTTCCAAACATTGCTGTGAATATACGGGTTGTTTGTGAATCTTTCCTCGCTCTTTTGGTTCATTGCCGATTGAGATTACATTTCGACCACTCTACAGGAAGGATGTTTTGACCCGTTAGTAGTTGAGGGTAAAACGCAAACCAACGTGTACACTATAAGGTGCATTAGGGAAGGTTACTTCATTAGTTCCGCCATCACCTTAGCTCGCACATTTACCTCTTTCACCTCAAAGTAATCACCGCGAATGAGTCATAATAATCTTGTCACAAAACATCTAAGGTCTCCGCATGGTTCACTAGAAGATTGAAACTCTCATATGCAGTATAACATGAAAGCCGTTAGTTAAAGTACAGTGGGTATCCTCGCAGCTAGTGGGAACAATGGGACGGACAACAGTAAAGTTTGACACACCTAGATAAGTGGCATAGAAACTGGAATGAATTTACCCGCCTGAGAATCTAAGATAAGTAATTACGCGTTCATTTCACTTGTACTCCAGAACAGAGAGACATATTTCGTTCTTTAGTTATCTGCGGTGTTATGACAGCCACATAATCCCAAACAAAATATGTTCTCACCAAACTGGACTAACTAGTTAGAACAAAACTATTCGTTTCCCACATGAATCATGTGAACATACGTATAATAGTTGTGTTATAGTTGACATGGTGAGAAAGAATGTACCTCTTTGGTGAATTTTAAATCTAGCAAACTGCCCATCCCGAGTCAGCTTTTTGTCTTTGAAGATGGGTGAATACCGCGTTAGTTAAAATATGTGTCCCAAAAAGGGTAGTTGATAGGTTACTTTGTTTGTTCTCGGATTACTGTAACCGTGACCGTGACATTCATTCTAAACAGTCATTCACGTTTCTTTAACTATTCCCAAATATTCTATACATAAAAGTTCTCAGCTGCCAGCTGGAATACACTTACACCGTTTATGTGTTGTTTGGGTCTGCTAGTTCACCAAACACGAGTATATTGGATCGAATTAAGACTCAGCAATCGTTGCAAACAGGCAGCGTACGTATTTGATTTGATGCCAAGACATATCTTTCAGTTGAAACATCTAGACCTCATTGACCTGGAATCAAGTGGCCGCTGCCGATTCTCATTCATTTACTTACACTTTTTCACGCTACATTCTTTGCAGCCGCATGGTTCTACAGATAAGTCCATTATGGCATCGTACGTCGAAACAGGTAGAGTCGCAGAGATGAGTTCCACAGCATCAACAAAACAACACTGATTCCTGCTGTACATAACTGTGACAGTGTATCCGCATCTAATGCATGTTTACGTGCCTGCTGTACACAAGTCATTATTCGCTTTTCTGATTCTCTTACTCGACGTAGGATTCGGTTTTCTATCGGATGCAGGTCTTCAGCTATTCCACATTTCACTTCATATGCCTTTCGTTTTCAGTTCTTGTCAGACGTTTCGACTCGACTATCTAACATTCTGTTCAGATCTATTTACCCAGGATATCCTGACCAAACTGACTGATTGGTCACAATCCCGCGGTCTGTTGATAAACGGTGACAGGTCTAAAATGAATGCTTTTCATCTTGGCGACACTAATAATGAGAAGAGTATAAATTGTAGCATATTTGTGTACATGAACAACTAACACTTAGTTGAACCTCCCTCTGTAAGATATACTGAACCATATCATAAAAAGGCCTGTTCATGTACATAATGCATTTACCAAGGCGAGATGCATTTACCATTCTTCGTCATTTGATCAATCGTCAATGTTTACTTCTCAAGGATTACGTTGTCATGCTGTTATGCTTTTGCACTGCGCATACATACACTATGAGTCTTCAGAACAGTTGCCGAGTTGAAGTTAGATTTTCCCAAAATGTTTCACCGAAAATTCTGTAACTTTCAATAACTGTTCAGTGGAACTGAGGTACATCTTATCTCATCCTCCTAACTGATCACCTCCTCTCGTAGTTGGTTGCGTATGTATGGTGAAGTCTTTGTAACAGTACCACTATCGATCCGCATTTATTCATGGTCGATTTAAATATAATGTGGTGAACCTGTGTAACAGCGTTGCCTCCTCAATTGCGCTACCTCGCAGTAAACGTAGCGTACAAATAAGCGAGGCACATACAAATCCGTCCATCTGTTAGTAATAGCAGACGGACCTTTCGTAAAACACAAAAACGTATCGATCGGGGGTGTAATGTGCTTAGAGACCCATCAAAGGCGAGAGAAAGTTGTTATTGTTGATTTAGCTTTCACATAAAGCATACAAAAACATAAACACCTTAAACACTTGCTGTTGTGAATACAGTCACACTTTTCGTAGTTGCACAGATTTTTCTGTACGGCAATGATTTTACATGTGCGATTGCTACTAAACATAAGGAGGATATACCAAGAGAAATAGGCTTCACGTATCTTGAGAGATGAAATTTTACCCGGACATGAGTCATACAATACATCATCATCCGCATCATTCTCACCAACTATAATAACACCACAAACCAATGTTACGACCATTGAGAATAATAATAATAATAATAATAATAATAATAATAATAATAAACTCCTTTGAAAGCTATTAAGCGGCCACCTTCAGTACCAGTGGTAGAGAACAAGAGATTTGCTTTCTGAACTAGTTCTAAAACAAGATGATTAACTTTGGGCTGAGGTGGTAGGATAGAGCGGGAAAGTTAGATAGGAAATGTTCCAATCAACAGTACCGATGTCGTTAGAAAAATCCGAAACAACTGGGTCAACCAATTGTGATAACATTCCGGATGTGAATTTTTCACACCTGTTGATGTGAAAGGAAACCGTAATCACAACGAATTGTTAATCGAAAATTCCAGTAGACCCTGACAGATGCTTTAGCTAACTACTTCAAGTCATTCTGATCATAATTCCGAGTAAACGATACGCAAACAGTTCACCTGCATTGACAGACTGTCTGATCAAGTGATGTGAGGCAAAGAGACCTTGGACTCCAATCACAGAGAGGAGGTTTACTGATTTTGAACAAAAAATGGACTGACCTGTTATTAGTGTTGTGCAACGCAACAATATCAGACCTATGTTCGCAAGCAAACACACTCATGCTGGCAGAAGATTTTATGAATATCGACAGAAGTACACTCTTCATTAATAAACTGTCAGACGGATCGAAGGCTGTCTATCCAGACAATTTGACGAGGACGAACAATATCCGCTTGCTGTGGAACCGCTGATAAAAAAAGTCTGAACTTCGAGCTATGGGGTGACTCAGAAGTACGTCAGTATGTCTAACAAACACAGATATGATTAAACGCCAAATGTTATCTATGCCTGGACTCACCCTTGGCGATGCTAGTCTGCGTCTAGTCGAACTTAGGAGTGGTATCAGAGCTAGCGGTGATGTAGAAGGGATCGCTTCATACATCTGAAAGCACAGATGGTACGTCCCAATTTAATACACCTCTGGTGCCGGCATCACACCTACCTTTCGTCAAGATGTATAAAAAACAAGGCGACCAAACACACGGCAATTATATACGATGATGAAACCTAGATATCCCGTATGGACGATATCCGTAGACAACAATCTGTTTTCAACAACCGTTCTCCGTAAAGTTTTAATGCGACATCTTCAAGCGTGCCATGATGAAGTCCGGTGGCTTATGATGGGATCAGATGTTCTCCCCGTAAGCAAGGTAGCTTCAATTCGTACAGCAGGGTAGTTGGTTATAGACAATGAAAACTGTAAAGCATGTGACGGAAGTTAGTGTTCAACAAGTGGTTGGAATAGCCGTTAACAATTATCAAACACAGCTTTTATTTACAAAAAGGAGTACATTTGTAATCTACCTAAATAGACGAAGCCCCAGTATCGCGTACGGTGTCGAAATGGTAAACAATTTCCTCTTACTCTCTTGCTACTCTTGTATGTTTTTCCTGCTTTCGTGTATTGATTCTTTCGCACAAGACAGGCCCCTGTCGACGACGAACCAATAAAATCGGTGCACTTTCAGTCTGATTGTCGTTGATTAACAATGGTGATCTTGTTGGGAATCGGGCTAGCAACCCAAATGTACTTATTCGCTAACTGGACTACTTACAACGTGTCATCTCGTGTAATTACACCAGGTCTCTACAAGTTAATTTTGTATTTATATAATAGCTCACACAGTCAGGCTTCATCTGTACACACAATCTTATCTCGACGTCGTCATAACAGGGCTTAATTTTTTACCAGGTTACATCCACCGTTATTAGAGACTGACTTTCTAAAAGAGTAAAACATACGCACTTTATCGAAAGTCTCACCCATCAATGATTTTGCTAGATGTCCATATGTGTCTCGGTTGTATTTTGACTCAGTACACATGGACACGCTAAACGATTGCCTACCTGAAAAAATGAAACTGAAGCAGCGAGTGTCCATCAATTCCTTTCCCCCCATGATTTAAAGGCATTTTGGGGTGCTGACGCTGTCATCCCCTTTAAACTGTAACCGGTAGTGGGATTTTCTAAACAATCACTAATTTAGATTGGAACTCAATATGTTCAAAGCAAGTTTTGCTTTAGCGGACCTTTTAGGGCAAGCCAAGGTCAAATCATGATCACCTGCATCAAACGACTAGGTCTATTTGTAGTAAGCCCCCCTCTAAACGATACGCTGGTTTGTCCTTGCTATCGTAGTGCTCTTGACAGAATTAGGATTCTACTCCCAGTAATAATTAACACGAAATCTCGGTCCCGAAAAGTGTCACTAATGGGCACGGCGAAGTAGAAAGTCGGACGCGTAAAACTAACCAAGATAACCTCTCGGCCGCTCTGAGCAGGTCCGCTAACTAGGACAAAGTGAATCGTCTTTTTTCTCAAGGACGGAGGCGGTTTTTGGAGGTTAACACATGAACGCTCTAACACTATTTAACAGCCTGTGAGAGCCTGCTCCCAACAAAGTACAGGCAATAGTTAAGTCATCTAAAAACTTTTGTGATTTAGACAAAGGTGATAACTTCGTACTGCATTCGACAATGGGTGTTTTTGGTTGGGACGGCACGTAGGGCTTAGTAATCAGGGTCGATTGCTTGCTTCCAGGGTCGAGATTACATACAACATTCCGACCACATGTGATCCGGTGGTATATCACGTGATATTTAACGCCGTTCAGTTGTAAACAACCGTACTATCAACCGGTTCGTTTTTCGGTGCATCGTTTGCTATCCAGTTCGGTCCGTAGTATAATGTCCGAACAACAAACTGTAAAAAAATCGAAGTTTTTGTAGGCAAAACGTCTAGTTCGTTCTTGTTTACCGACTGTCCAACCAAATATCAACGATTGCATCATCGTTATCATATACTTTGCAACGACCGCCCAATTTATCGTTACCTTTTTCAACAATCTAAAGCACAGAGCTACTTCAGGTGAATACATAACAGAAAAGCTTATTCATCTGTGTTTCTTATCAACGCGGTAATGAAGCTGTTCGCAAAAGTAGCCCGACAAAGCAGTAAAACAAATTTGATAGATGTTAATTTAGGACATGTTGGTAGAACCTAATTGTTTTGGTTCAGGACTTCAGTGATTTGTTTCAGTCTGTTCCAGACAAGTGAGCTAATGTTAGTTGAAAGCTGATCATTATATTCTCAAGTTTAAATATCTTACAAATGTGTCCCTTGAAGCTCTGGGTCTTAGCACCGTTGTGAATGTGTCGCACAAGCATGTCTAAAGATTTCAGGTGCAATTTAGCTTAGAACCATAGGTAGACTAAGCTACCATGTGTGCTGTACAGAAGAGCCACTCATACTGCTTTGACGTGGGTCAAAGGGTATAATGTGGGAAATAACGAGAGGATTCTTTCCAGTAGGTTGGCTTGAATACGTCCAGTATGCTCATATTCCATAATATTCAGTTCATTTCAGTCCGTCTGAAAATATCACTGATTGTTGGTAAACATTACCTCATCTTTCAAAATATTTTATCAGTGTCCTACCTATGTAGTTGGGCTGTGCACATCGAAATTGTTGTGGTCAAAAATGATCGCATATGTCCTAATGTTTGTGTCGGGAATGGGAATCTTATTCCAGTTCAGTTACTAAGTCTGTTCACGGTGCAGGCAAATTGTCCAGTTCTTCTTCTGATAATGCGGTGATATCCTTTGCGTTGTTTATGTCGGATACTCCAACGTAATTGGGAGTTACTGCCTCTGAGATCTTTTCGCTGTCGTAGGTGTCAGTGGAAGTGTGGTAAGTCGATCGTACCTATAACACAACTTGAGATTTATCTCTTTTGACCTAGTTTCCTGGTCGAGATGGATCTTTCAGTGGATGATTACTATTACTACTAAGGTAATCTTGGGAGGAAATATTATCTGTGAACGAATTGGTGGTTTTATAGCTATACAGCGGAGTGTATCAGGTAGTTGGAGCAACACATTAAGCGATAAAACAACGGCAGCAGTGTCGGCAACAACAAAAAGATTGGGCAAACAGTTTCACAGTTGGACTTCTCTCTTACCGTTAATGTTTTGTTTTATACTTGGTCAACCAGACTGCAGTTTGTGGCACTGCACGAACTACTGATGTCAGCCAATTATGAACTTTTCTTTCTTTCCTACTGATGGACACCGTTAAATCAGCACTTTTCTTCTATAAATAAGAACTGCTTACTGAAACCAATCCAATGTCTTCTCCTTATTACTCATCTGAGTGGTTAAAATTTAATCGCGAATTCCTAAGGTTATTTGAAATCCCTAATTTGCAGTATCTTCGTAAATTATGGGGTGTGAGCCCAATAAATCAAGATACTCTAGTGATGAGCACTGAGCTGGTTTTGTACCTAAAAAACAACTGTCTGCCTGACTTTGTGGGAATTTCAACCATCTTATGTTGTTCAGTGGAGTTTTCTTAAAACCCTGTGATTAGCACGTGAAAGACTGTCAAATCTGCCAAACTACTCATTAGTAATACAGGTTCATTGTTCAACAGTGGCGTCGGTGAATTGCAACGTGAATTGCTTGAAGAATCCAACCGAGATAGTCAATTTTCTAAATCGGTTGGTGAGTTCTGTATGAGACGTTAAAACGGGTAGGAAACATAATATAAAAGTGAAATTATTGAGCTCTCAAGGTGGCTTCCTAGCTCAGCTAGTAGAATGCTTACTGCGTTTGGGTACGCTGTTTCCGTCGCTGCTTCAAATCAAGCCGGAGCACTGATATTTCACAATCGGGTCTCTTCCAAACTAGGAATTAGTTCATGAACGGTTATCGGAAGAACACACAAGATCTGAAAACCACTTTTTGATACCTTTTTCGTACCTATTGTATTGTTAGGCGATGGCCATCTGAATCCCGTGGAAAGATGAGGTTAGTGATTTTTGGGAAGAGACAATTTCTTATATGACTCAGAACTAACATCCAACTGAAGGTGCATTAGTCTACTAGATCTGATGATGTACGAAATTATAGTGTACATATCACTAAAAACGTCTGATGTGTTAGTCCCATTGGACAGATAGGGTAATTTTCACGCCACTGATGAATTATACAGCCATTGCCTACAGTAGTCCTTTTGGTTTTTCTGTTAGTGTCACAAACGAAGCACTTTTTTCCACGTAAATATTTGATAATCCGTTTAAAAGTTACAACACTGGCCTAATGGAAATAAATCCTAATCAGTCCTAATTAGTAAAATAAATTTAATGTCGGTGATATGGTTTCGTCAGCTCGCAATCTTACTTCCTTGGCTTGTTACTATCTATTCGCAAAGGTACAGGTTTTTTTCGCAATAGCTGTGAGAGTGTCTAACACAGTAGTTCTTGCTAACAAGAAACACGCCGGGGAGCATGAAGTGAGTCCCTTTGGGGGAGAGTATTTTAGTCCTATGGAATCAAGTTGATTTAAGCACGATACAGTGGTTTTAATAACCCGCAAGGGAAATATGCCCTTCTTATTATCGCTGGAGTCTCATAGTGTTTAGCTGTGTTTTTATGCGATTTTTGTTAGAGCGGTTTTTACGGTACTACTTGGATTGAATAATTTTCATAACTGACGAAAGCGTTTCTTAGACTGGATTGCCTCTACTCGACAAGTGTTTTGTAATTGATCTCATTTTCTGTTGTAACTGGATCTACGGCCTACCGGTGCGTAACCAGATAACAGAATAACGATCAATGAAACGGCGGATAATAGCACGACGAATTAACGTAATGAACAATGAGTACGGACTATACGCGGTCAGTTAGTCTATACCCAACCAACTCATCCACCCGAGGCTACCGCATGAACACAGGTAAAAGACTGACCTTCAAATAGAGCTTCTTTATGCCGCTCAGCCCGAAGAAAACATGGTCACATACCCATTCGTATTTATAGAGTTTGCGAATAAACAACAAGCAAGGTCAAAGGGAATGGACCAGACAAAAGTCTAGACAGTACAGTCTACTCGTGTAGTCGAGATGACAACAACCGTTGTCACGATGGCTGAGGTTGTTCGTGAAGGCCGGAGCAGTGCGCGACCGTGGCAACCTTGAAGCTCACTCACAAGTGTACTTTGTTACTTTTCTGATCACACAATATTTTCGGGTAACTGGCGACTTCCACGACATTTTCCCTTGGTTTGACTCGGTGGATGAGTAGTACAGAACACTACAGATTGTCCATTAACTTCACCTATGGGATCTGTTGGTTCCATATGTTATCTGTTTGCAACAAACGCTCACCTACTTAACAGAAGGATATCGATCTAAATTAGCTGACTTCATTGGACCGAAGTCTGTGATAGTCAACCAGTAACCATCACCACTTCTTCTACTACTCAATAGACAGACTACTCGCGAGTTTCCTCCATACAGGTCGAGGTGGTAAACAAGCAGTGGTTGTGTGGGGAAATTTGTTAGTCGAACCATGATACTTACGAATGAATGGACAGAAGTAATTGTTGAACGACAAATGTAAGCGGAAGATGTTCAGTAGGACAACTAATCAACAAACAATGTTTTGTGGCTATAAACATTCGGGCTGGGAGCGTTATCTTGTGTGACAGAGTTGTTTTGTTCGTTGCTGAGTTGAAACACTCTGCTTTACTACGGATACCCTCATGTTCTTGACTTACATCATTTGATATATGTCAGCATTAACCCTGAGAGTAGAAAAAAAATGTTGAGCCGAGCACCATCGCTACCTATCTTTTACACGCTTCGATAAGTTGAGTACTCCCGGTCTTTGACTAAGAATAATTGTTTATAAGGTCCTTAAGATTTTTAGGTTTTGTGGAATTTGGTCTATTGAGTTTCCGGCTCGAAATATGTCGACAATGCACCAGACAACGTCTCGACTCAATTTTATCGTTAATTTGATTCATGTGGTTCGGTCGACGCATGAATGCAGTTGTGGCACCATCAAAATCGAACTCAGACACAGTAGGTCAACATTCCAATGAAGTAGACAATCACGAGGACAGCTGATTATGTAAATCATCATGATCTGGTCATTTAGCAACAAGCCGGGTGGCTTGCCAGTTAGTCCTCAGCAGAACAACAAGCGTGGGTGATTGGTCTAACCGTTATGTGCTATTTAACCTGCGTACGTGGGCGTAATTTTGCAAAACATTTTAGATCACCAGACATCAGTATCAATGAAGCTGGAAACAATGTGTCATGCCAACTTAAATAACAGGATTTTGTCTATCGGTCATTCATTAACTCTATTTGGAGGAACAAAAGAAAACCAAACAGAAAGTTTATACTGAATGTATTAAGCATCAGTAGTGTTGAGATTCATTTGACGAAGCTGTACTTTGGGACTGGCGGACAAGAAATGTCCCAGACGCACGCCAACAGATTTACTTAAATCTGTTATTAAACTCGGAATTAGTTCTGGGCTGATGGAACCACATTGCTTACCTCTAGAACCCAAAGTAAGGTTCCACACTGTTGACCAAATATTCACATTTCATGTTTGAATTGGGGGAGAACATAGACGGAAGTTCGGTGACAGAGTAGAGGAAATACTCTCAACTACTGTAGTTTTATATTGTGGAATAAGTAGAATATGCAGGCAACAGCTTAATCTGTGGCACTTCATGAAGAACGTAAGTGCTTTTTGAGGGATCGGAGCTTTTGGAAGTCAACTTAGTACACTCTTTTCACACTCAGAATGCAGGATGTTGATGCAAGACTGTCTGGAAATCCTCGTCTATATCTCCTCCTGATGATCAGTTGTTGGACGTAACTTAGATGCTCACTTTCTTCTATAGCATACGCCTTCGTTTATGAGTGGTATAGTGCGTACATCCGAGAACTAAAGGGCAGGTCTCAATACCACGAAGACGAGGGAACAGAAGAGACCAGTGGAACCCTGTATATGCACTGTGAGGGACCTGTCACCAGGACGAATGACACTGTTGACCAATACGTTCAGATACATATCAGCCATGTAAATGAGTGTACCTATTCGTTGCTCTATGTTTTCACATAATTGATAAGGGATTTCGTGCAATACACACACAACTTTACAGACAAGATATCTTTTGTAGTTACAACACACATAAACGACTGTAGTTGAATGTTCGCGTATGATAATTCCGTCGTGTCTGTTGTCCTTTGGTTCTCGAATGTACACACCATACTGCTCACAAATGGAAATGCACATTATGCAACATAAATAATGTCGCAGTCATCAACATGGTTATCTCATGAAAGCGTAGCCGGAGTTATGATCTGAGTTGTGGCAATGGTATGCACTATTGATGAGTTTTAACAGAAGTGAGACTGGAGTTTAGAAGTTTCGTCGAAAGGGAACGATTGAAATGTCAGAGTGTATGCGACACTTGTGATCTGTTGTGAGTGATGTTCAAGTTGTATTTCTACAGTTGTTTATCGTAAACACAGTAGAATTAGGCGTACTATGAAATATAATAAGATATACTCAGATTAGCCGTCTTCTGGCAGAATTTCAAAAACAGTCAAGCGTCCTTAGCGGTCACAACAATCTGACTTCAGAACTGTACCAACGCCAAAAATATCTCGTCCTCCAAATTATACCGATTGTGATGTTGTGTTCTCCATCCTTCTGCGAACATTTCAGTGTATACTGCGATTAAAAATGAAGCCTTTCTGCACGACTGTAGAACACCATTTATCTGAATGGAGTGTATCCACCGACGTCAACGGTCATTGCCTCAGAAGCACTAGACGTATTTGATGAGAACTCCGCACCAAGAAAGCAACAAAACATAGGATGCGACTGTATTCTGTTCATTGTAAAACTTGTTTTTTTGGGACGGGATCCAAAAGATAATCAACCCAATTTGGAAGGTGAAGCTGTCAGATATGAAAGAATAGCATATACAGTGGCATTCACAATTTGAGTCTTTGGGTTGCCAAAAAATCCTTCACACCTGCTGAGTGATCTTATCCCTTTAGATTGTTTTTCTTCTTTAACGCCCTTTTCCACTTTAAACTTGTTGAACATCACCCGCAATTGATCTCAGCTGTCGCATTCCCATAGAACTTCCATTCGGCCCTTTTCGAATAGCAAAAACACTAGACTCGAATTTCGCCCTCATTAGACCTTGTCGGTAGTGTATATCCTTGCCACGGCCAAGACTAGAACTCCGACCTGGCAGACTTAATGTGATTGGAGATTTCGACCTGTCTATGAAGTCCTAATCGCGGGGTTATCGATTAGAGTTAACAGACAGTAACTGTGTCTCCTCTCGAGGCGATTGGGCAACCTGATCACTACTCAAAAGCGAAAGTGGCTGAGTGTTCGCATATGATAATTCGGCCGCGCCTAATGTGATGCTGATGACGCAGTGGTAAACACGGTTGCCTCACGAACAATGTGGCCGGACTTCTAGTCCTGGTCGTGACGAGGATATGCACTACCGACGAGCTCTAATGAGAGCGAAACTCGAGTCTAATGCTTTTGCTGTTACAAAGTGACCGACTGAAACTTCTTTGGGAATGCGACAGATGCGATCAATCGTGGGTGATTTACAACTTGAAAACAACAAACTACAGTCTGTCGTTTACTTTGAAGAACAATGTATTCAATTTCATTCTAAGAAAGAATAAACCGGTAGGCGGCTGCATGAGTATCGATACTAAAGAACTAACACATCATGCTGTATGAGTAGCATATGTAGATAACTCCATGGTTATCGTATGAAAGTGTTCTGTGTGGCGTGTTTACGGTGAAAAAAATTGTCTTTCAAAATCAAAGACTCTTCACATTACCGGAGTGTTGGTACAATCAAGGCTAACACATCGGGACCGGGCAATGTCGTTCATAGTGAGACAAATGTCGGAAGGTAGCGACAGTCAACACCAGGTTATTCGCATAAATGTATCGTAGGTTTTCTGGGAACCCAAAACAGTCGGTAGGCTGATTGCAAAAGAGAGAATTCTCAGTGGAAGAATCGCGTTGCAAAAAGAGAGATACAGGATATCATGAAAAGTGATGATCACAGATGAATGAGCAATAGAATCTACATCGCAGCCTGTAGTATGGAGGACCAAGTGAATGGCAGTATTATGACTTTCGTTACCGTAATTCATAATCTTGTTTGTCCAGACACATTGGCTTCAGTAGTCGTTCACTATACTGATATCCAATACTGCAGTTACTCTGTCACGAGCCGTGATAATATCAGGTTTTATAGACGAGTCCATCAGTAGTACTAGCAGCCCCTCGACTATTGCGTAGCCCAGATTGCATAACCTTTTTGCCAGGTCCTTGACCATGCGGTTGTGCCGAGTACAACGTACACTGTAGGTACTCTGGCACGATTGGTGAATATGGGGAAGGCTTTCTGATTAATCGCAGTTGCCGTGACAGATAGCTGAATGGTCACTTCAACCTCCTAAGTAGTTCCGGACCTTAGCCGTCGAAAACCACATCTGAACTGAATGACGCTAATGAAGGTCCTGTAGAAAATGCGGATTGGATTCAACAGCCAACGATTACAGAGTGGGTAACAGGATGTTTTTTGGATATCACGGCCGTCCAGCTTTTGATTAAAACTTATCCACACACGCCACATGAGCCTCTTCCTTTTCCGTCATCCCCACACCCTGACTGAGTATCAGGACATCCACGTCCTTCACCATAAAGCGGAACGAATAACCTTTGAGCAATTTTCTCAAAACTAGACATCGATTGAACAGCAGTATATCTACTCGTGATTTGTGTGAGATGGGAAGGGTAGTGGACAAACCCGGAATGCCTGATCGCCTAAGCGAATTAGGGTGTGGATGTAGCTGGTTGGTGTATCATTTGGAAAACAGTCACCGTCGAAAAGAAACCGACGGATTGTACAGCCTACAGTTTTAAATGTATTGCATTAGACAAGGCTCAGAATTAACTACTGATTCATCTTAAGAGTCACATGATGTCAGAGAAGATAGACGCGCCGATATATCTTTAAGGGTGCTTTGTAATGTCATCCAGTATTGTACGGAGCTGCAGTGATTAGTGATTGCTTTGTCTTTCCAGGTCAGCGGGATACCTAGATAGGACACCGTACCAGAAGCGCTTAGTAGGTGAATAATGTTTAGGCCGAATTAAGTAGACACATTAACAGTAGATGTTACGTTGTGCTTTTGTAATCTTCTGTCTGCAAATGTTTATTTAACATAGCTCCAGAGGACTAGCGATGGCTGCAAGGTTTTCGGAGAGAGGCGTCGGTGTCTCGTACGAGGGGATCGGAACGTCAGCGTAGGCGAAACTGCCGACCAGTTTATCGTGGACGTGGTAGCAAAGCCCCGGTAGAGATGAAGTCAAAACCTCATCTGTTGTTAGGATAAATAACAGAGACGGCAGTGAATCACCATAGGGAACACCACACTGTGACCGAAGGACAGAGCCTTTGAGCATGTCAGAAGCGTTGCGACAGGAGTCAGTTATGTAGTGCGTTCGATGTGGAGAGGCACCACAGGCTTGGGTCGATCTGAAAAATCGAGTCCTGTGAGATAGACACATCAATAAGGGCTACGCACAGGTTAGAAGACGTGATGTATGAGTTTCGAAGCAGCGCATGGTGTAGTGAGGTCGTCTAGGAGCAACCAGCACGGTGTAGGGATTCGAACTGAACAGAAGGTAGCTGCAAGTGCGTATTCCAAATGTCCATCACAAGTTTGTGAAAGCAGTGTGTCATCGTTGAAAATAATGTGATAGGTCTCACTTCGTTGGGAGAGGAGGCGTTATTCACGTTCGGAACAAGCGTGATGCAAGAGCGGCATCGATGAGTTTGACAACCTTCAGTTGGCAGGTTAAAATATCCGGCCAAGACATCAGCTTTCATGTGTTTCAAATGTTTGGGCAACAGTTCGTCCAGCATTCCCCGTGCTCTTTATAGTGTGGAAAATTTCGTCAGTGATCGGATCAATAAAGAATCAGTCCGGAGGCAAAATCGTACGTGAAGGTCGCTCATCAGTGTGCGGATGAGCCGATAATAGCTCGGATCCATACTCGTTAGAATTACTCGGACAGCAGCATTTCGTCTTGTAGACAGTTTTGTAGTTTCAATCCTCTCCAGTTTCTCGAAAAAACTGTATAGCTAACGTCTTTCTTCCACTACTGGTATAAGACTTGAATTGTAACGTTGTTACGAGGGGGAGTCAAAAAGTAATGCCATTTTATTTCGGACAGGTATAATTGCTAATACAGGAACATGTATTATACATCAAAATAAAGCTGGTCCTCTGTGGTTCACATCCCCACTTCTCAACATAGTCACCGTTACGCTCAATAGCAACGTCCCACCTTTGAATGAGCGCATGTATCCCTGCCTCGAAAAATTTTGTTGTCACTGGAATAATGTTTGCCTCTCAAACCCTCTTGCATGGGACCGAAGTGGTGATAATCTGAAGGCGCTAAATCTGGTGAGTATGGAGGATGCTGTAAAGTTGTCCACCCGAATGAGGCAATTGTCTTTGTCTTGATGCTTGTGTGTGGTCGAGCATTGTCTTGCAGAAGGAGGACTTTGCGGATTGGAAAATCGAGTTTCACTCATTGGATTCTTGCTCTGTGCCTCGCCAGGGTCTCAATGTAGGCGTCAGAGTTTAT
>LUCH01002842.1:63093-85515 GCA_013368495.1 Paragonimus heterotremus | reverse complement strand
CAACCGTGTTTACCACTACGCCATTGACCTCACGTTAGGCACGACCGGATTGTCATATGTGAACGCTCAACCACTTTCGTTGGCGACTGATGAGAGTAAATCGAAATGGTAACATCTCGCGATATATGTCTTCTCTCTGTTTTGACTAAATGGATTAAGGGAACGCAATGTTTTAAACTTATTGAAAGTGTTTAAAGATGGGCCACTAGAAGAATTATGAGGCTCAGGAATACTCCCCATCCGGAGAGACCGGCAGAATTAGATCAATTCTCAACGAATTGCAGACACCTCAAAGGGGACCTAATTCTTACCTATAAAATACTGCACAACTCGGGTCATCCATTGACACATCCCCTATTAAATGAAGATGAACGTTTAAGAGGTCACTCGCTGAAATTGAGTAGTGGAACAAGCAGGTCACTTTGTAGCCAGAACTGCTTAGCACTTAGAGGTATGTTCACAATGGAACGCATTGTCCAATTCAGTGGTCAGGGCTGAATCGATTGAGGGTTTTAAAATATTACTCGATCCGCACATACGCGAGAGGAAACTGGTACTACAAGTTTCCTAACCGTTATAGCAGCCCAGTCTCAAAAATCATGAACTGCGTACGTCTCATCGAGTGTAGTTTCAGTGTTCGCTACCGAAATGATGGAAATCAGCAGCTTCACTGAATTTACCTTTTATAGAGTATCATTCACTTTTTTCCATACATACAAACCGTCCAACACAATATTTTACTGATCAGCACAGAGTCAAGAACACATTAACCAAGATCTTCCTTTCTCCCCATTAACTATCATTCAGCCTATGTTTTCCCATGGATCTCCTTGCAAAGAAGGCTGTTCCAGAGAACGCTACGAACAACCGAATCGAAAGCAGCCTTCGAGTCTAAAAACATCAAGACCGTCGGCTGTTTGTATGACTGCCAATGTCTCAAGATTTATCGCAAGGTAAAAATTTGCTTAACGCACCTTCGACCGCACCAGAATTTCGTCTGTTCTTCATGTATCTGACTTTCTCCGGACGTAGTAAGCCGACGTAATATAAGTTCAATGAGTAACTGTGGCGTAGACTGCATGCCTCTTTTGGAAAGATAAAAATTAGTGTCGACAAGCACCAATCACGAGGTACCTCTTTAGTTTTCCAAGTCGTCTGGAGGAGTTTCGTCAGTTCTGAAATAAACCCCTGCCTGCCATCTTTGAAAATATAGTCTCACTGACACCGACGCGATGGAACAGAGAAAGAAGACTTCTGCTATTCCCAGATAAAAAATTCCATTTCCAACCCTTTCGACTGTTCGATTAAGTAGTGCTCACTGTCCTTGCACAAGCTTTTGGTTAACTTGGGTTTAAGTTCTCGACGGTTGTCATCATGTTCAGAATCAGGTTGAATCGAACAACGCTTGTTCATAAGGTTTATCGACGTGACAGAAATCCAGTTCTGTCGCAAATGAGCAGCTCCTTCGGAACACACCTCCTAACAGCATGCTTTCACAGCTGCGGCGATTTGTTCCCAGTGTTTGTTAGGGTCCCTCACCTGATTCGAACTGGGTAACTTGTTCACCAATGCCTTCTGGTAGGCGTTCTTCACGATTTCCTCGCTTGAATGCCAGTTACATTAGGAGCATATGTCCATTGGGCAAATGAAAAAACAAAATGGGCACGGACAACAGAATGGTCCGAGTCCAGGTGGTTGCTCCAAAAGGCACGACAATCCTTAACCGATTGGCGTCACCTGTAACTTACTGCTATATGATCCAACTGTGTCCACGGTTGGGAAGCACACGGAGGTGTCCAAGTAACACAGTGCTTTTACCTGTGTTGGAATGCGGCGCTCGAAAGATAGTGGCCGTGGGATGCGCACAGCTGCAGCAGTCTGTCGCCAGAGTCAGCTGTGCGTTGTGCCCGGACACCAAACATACCCTTAGTCGCTTCCCACGTGGATAAAGACGAACAAGCTGAGCACTAAAATCGCCCGCTAGTATGATGATGTCTGAGTGTTTAGTCTGCCTCAGAAGGTCAACGAGGGCATCATAGGACGCATCTTTGGTAGCATCCGAACAGCTCTCCGTTGGAGTGGACGCCGATATAATGAATGCACAACGTCTTTCTGATTTGCGTCGACAGACTTTTGCCGATTTATTGAGTCTGACAGCGCACAAACGACTGTTTACTGAGATCCAACCAAGCAAGCATTGCACTGCTCTGGAACTCAGTGCGATTCCCATCCCAGCTTGATCGCGAGATTCAGCTTCAGTGCCACCAGAAACCTTGAAGTAGGAGCGCTTGGATCGACAGTTATTTAGAGGTGAGCTCAAGTGCATAGCAGTGCTAGAATCATAGATTCGCGTCTCCGACACACAGCACACATCAATACCCAGACTTGAGAGAATACTTACCAGAGCAGCTCGCTAACCGACTCATCGAGGAGTGCAGACATTGAATGAGCCAATATTTACCAGTTGCCTTGGCCTCAGAAAACAATCATCGCCCGAAAGTACGTGGGAATTAGAAAACTTCGGGCGCAAAATAGAAGAAAGTCCTAATGGCTGAACAATATTCCTATCAGGAGAACAACATCTGATGTTTCCCGGTCATTTATATCGCGAGAGGGGGTTTACTTGAGGCAGCACACCTCAAGTCTTTGATTCAAAAATTTGACTTGCAAAACAACAGGATACGGTGTTTTCTTGGGGAACTCTACCCGGAGCCAATGATTCAAGAGTCTGACTCACTTGGCAGTGATGCGCTTGTCTAGCTCGACGGCGCAGTGAATAAGACATTATTGTTGGATTCTGAGCGCTGTTGCGCGCAGTGGGGGTATCTGAAGCTACTTCAGGTCACCAGGAAAAATGGTCACATGAAATATTCAGCAAGAATACAGTGAGCAAACTGCAGGTTTACAATGCAGTAGGAAAAGAGTATAACAAAGGATAAGTTTGTGGAATTAACTGTTGATCAACTGTTCCTTTAGATTGGCGACTGTTTCGTGTTTGTGGCAGAGAAAAAAGAATAAGTCAGAAAAGAACTGAAGCCCTGAGTACATAATATCGTCGAAATACAAGTTGAATGATTTCAAAACGTTGGACTCCCTTCGACAAATTCACCATGACAGAATGGAGATATATATATTGTGATATAAATGAGAGGAGTCCGTTGAAACGTTTACCTGAACGTGATGGCTACGATCAAATGTAAATTGTGTTCAACCTACATCAAGCAAATATCAACTACTAGTAACCAGAAGAAGTGTGATCATAACATTTTGTTTGATCACATCGGTCGTAAAAGTAATACATGCCGAGTATACACACTAGACATACACAGAAAAACAATGAATAGGTAAGTATAGAATCACATCAAGTATTAGGTGGTCCAGACCATGACAACCTGATGGACTGCTTCAGTCAATCTATGTACACAACACTGGCTGATAAGTTCGAGTCAGCTTAGTTTCAAACAACAAGTTTAGTAGCTTGAGGCTGCTGCGTAATCAATTGTTCAAACCTTTCGAGTTGTGTTCGACGACTCGCTGAGATGGTCGCTGGTCCGTTCTGTCCATTTAAATGTCATCGCGACTACCAGTAAAATGTTGTATAGCATAAGAGAGAGATCGTATGAAATTGATTCTTTGATGACGGTCAGGTACTACTGTGGGATACACACACGTCATGAAGAGTATAAAACGAGTTTGAGAGAATCTAGCAGATACATTTATCTCAAGCTTAAAACGGATCGGAAACGACGTAGTCTACTTGGGACGAATGATTGAACAAAACAGAGTAATGACATTTGTTGCTAAAAGTCTAACGAACGTAAACAGGGAGTGGTACACCCAATGTGATGACGTACAACCCATGATGAATAGACCGGAAACGCTGAAGAAGTTATTAGGCATCTTAAACGACGAATAGAACAAACGAACCTCGAAATTCAAGCGGGACCCGGATAACATCATGAGATCAGGAGAGTTCAGTACAAAGTAAAACTTCAGAATAACTAACTCATTCAAAAGTTAGCATGCTGGTTGATCCAACAGATATGGAAGTTGAATAATGGGACATCATCCGATTGATCCTCATTGTTACGGCGAGCAAAAGCCCTGTCTAGATAGCTTACGGTATTCAACGTTAACTGATGGCTTTCAGATCATTTCACTAGTTTAGATGGCCCGCGTTGTAGAAGTGTGTTGATTGCAGAGTATAACATTCCTGGTTGGCGGCATCCGAGACGGATTAGCCTGTCACAGTGATCGAAGCCAAAGGACGCCTGCGCTTTAAACCATCACCCCAAGTGGCTTGCGCTGCACCACTTGCGGTTCCACTCACACACCACGTATCCGGTGTAAACCCGAAGGAATAAGACCAGTAGGTGTGTCAGTGAGGCCTTTGTGTCCAGCTGGCCAATGCTGGTTAGCCAACTGAATGGCTAGCACGGAAAGGAAATCCTTATCTTTTGGAAAATAAACACACAGAGAGACTGTAATGACAAGATCTATACCAGGGAGAAAGATGTGTGAGATGTAATACAAGAAGTATTTCAGTATACGAGTGCATGGTAGTGCATTCCACAGAGAATAAAGTTGAAAAACAAAACTCAAAGTTGAACTGCGAAAAGATCAAGCGAACGATTCATCATTCAACACACCAAAAAAAATGGAAGGGGAGTTAACTGTATATCAGAGAAATCCACAGTCGTTTAGAATGCTGGATGAGTTCACCATTCGGCTTGCCGTTCAACATCATGTACGCGCCTACAGCTGATCGCTGAAACCAATGTTCATTCAACTTACTGGTGCATATGACTGATGACAGAGCAATGAATGCATCTCACGTGCATGCTGCATGTCCAACTGTTGTACTGAGATCCACAAAGGCAAGCTAAGGCACTAACTGGAAAATATGTCACCGCAAACAAGTCACTCATGGAGACAGCTGCGTTTAGGCAAAGATGCGACTAATGTCACCACCCGCTGCATGTCACGTTCCAACAAGAATCGAAATGTTTGGTGGATGGGGCAGTATGTGCCTAATAGAAAGTAAGGATTGACATAAACATCTTAATAAATCATAAGCTGGTGAACGGGTTATGAAATATACACTTTGATGTACACCACTGAAGATCAGTCGGTCCTTCAGAAAAGGAAATCCTAGAATAGATGCACAGTTGTGAGGACACATCGGAGTTAAACTCTCAATTGGAGTAAGAATATGGATTATACTGGTTAGCTCCAACAAAAGCAAAAAATCCGTGTGTCTCTTCCGAAAACAGGCTCGTCAGATGTCCTGGCTAAATGAGAAGACCAAAAGCAAATGTGACTGATGCCCAAATGTCATTAGTCAATCCGCAACTGGGTGTCAATAACCAGAACTGCCTTCGTGAAAGTAAATCATGAAATCTATCCACTAATGGTGCAAGAGTGCATGATGAGAAGGAACGAAAGGTATGTGACACTTCTCTGATTTGAATACAACACAGTTGTGTTGAACATGCAGGTTAACGAACGAGCCCATACTGATATGAAGCCCGGGAGAAAAACAAACAACATAAGACGTACTAATTTCCACGGAACGAAGATATAACTGTTCAGCATCCTTGTATCGATCCATATCGTAGTTGTATAGGCTGGCCAAATGACCGACACTCAGACCGACTTCGAAATCCGACGATCCCAATAGTCGCTCTTTGATCATAATTGCCTTTCTGTGCATCATCTCAGCTTTCTGACAAAACGAAGGCAAACATGGGAAGTTTCGTACGAGTAACAAAAACAAGTTCACACATCAATATCCGGTTGCTTTTTTTTTAAAAAAAGACAAGCGACAGTTTGACAGATAATCACGGTGAAAAGTGTAGCAGTAGGCTTTATCATTCCAGCTAATAACCGAGAAGGTTGATTTCAACTTCGTACAGATTTTCACATCAACATACTAAAGATGTCACACTAGTAACTATCATTTTGAGTACGGAATGCATCGCTTAAGGAGCAGTTACTAAACGTGACGAAACCATGGTACGGCTCAGATAACGGCAACGAAACAAGTAGGAGTGATCGACGTCCTTGAATATCACAGACGCACTCAGCTCATCTAACACATCATTAATCAGAAGTGTTCTCAATTTTATTCTCCATTAAATAGACGGATAACCTAATTTGGAGACAATCGAGATTGCAGAAACCTGATTAAGCGACGCTCATAATGAAGATAATCACTGGGGTGAATTGCCTGGGACAACTGTGGTTGTTGAAAAAAACGCTTGTAG
The DNA here is from genome assembly GCA_013368495.1 of Paragonimus heterotremus. Taxonomy (NCBI): domain Eukaryota; kingdom Metazoa; phylum Platyhelminthes; class Trematoda; order Plagiorchiida; family Troglotrematidae; genus Paragonimus; species Paragonimus heterotremus. The sequence continues at coordinate 79,249 of LUCH01002842.1, read as the reverse complement.
GTATGATTAACAGTTAAATATGGTAGACTCAAATATCCTTCAATTGTTCCGTATATTCGTGATTAGCTGAGAAATTTGAACATCATTCACATTTGATGGTGATATTCACAATGAGAGATGCCTAACTTTTAGCAAACAAAAACCGAAACTATTCGTTAAACATGGGAAGATAAAACAGCAGCTTAAACAAACTCGACAATTTTAATCTGATTGAGATTCTTCGATCATCCAGTAAGGTCAACAGGAGAGTTACTATGTCGCCTATCGAGACGACCGGGCAACGTGAGAGTTACTCACTGACGAATGTGGAATTTCGAAATAGAAGCTAACAAGTGCGCCTTACAAGTGCAAAGAACGGAATGTTCCTTTTGTTTTAAACAAGGATATGGACTAGTGCTGATTTCTAGCAGGAAAAATCTGACAAGAGAGAAACGAGAGATCAGTGTTATCTATTCAAGTTGATTTTTAGAAGCGCGTAACTGAATTGTAAAATTTCGGAGCAAAACAAACAGAAATTCAATTCCACGCTTACAACCCTTTCGCTTGCTAAGGCTGTAACCTACAATTCACAATCCATGTCTTGACCTATATGTAGAGACCAAAACAGCACACGTTTCATAGCTGCATTCCAGAACTTCAAATGATGGATTGCAACGGCAATGTGGAGAGTACAAAAATTTCACCATTCTTGAGTGACTTGTGGATACCGAAAGAGCGGAAAGGCATTGCACAGTTTGAAATTGAGTCAGTGGAGTGTAGTAAATAAAAATTAATTTGAAGATGACAACGTGAATGCGAGTCACAACATCCTCCGCTGAAGTTATTGAAGCGTAATAAGGCTCTTGGTCTAGACCTCCTCCCTCCTTCTCTTTTCAAGGATGGTGGGGAGAGGTTGATATCGGAACTGACAAAACTCCTCCAGACGATCTGGGAGACTGAAGAGGTGCCTCATGCTCGGTGCCTATCAACAGTGACTCCCGTTTTCAAAAAGGGGGCCCGAAGTCTATGTGACAACCACAGAGGCATCAGTTTGGTGTCAATTGCGTCCAAGTTACTCACTGAGCTTATTTTACGTCGGCTCACTAAGCCCAGAGAAAGCCAGATACGTGAAGAGCAGGCAGGATTTCGATCCGGTCGAGGGTGTGTTGATCATATTTTTACCTTGCGACGGATCTTGGAACATCGGCACTGTGGTCTTTTTGGACCTAAAGACTGCTTTCGACTCAGTTGCTCGTAACGTTCTCTGGAGCTGTCTCCTTCGCAAGGGAGTACCAGAGAAATACGTGAATCTATTGAGATAACTGTATGCTCACTCTACAAGCAGGGTGAGAGTTTATGGACAACTGTCTCGAGCGTTCATCACTTCTAGTGATGTTCGTCAGGGGTGTCAGATTTTCCCCTTCCTGTTCAATTTTGTCATGGACGACATTCTGCAGGGTGCACTTCGAGATTACAGTGGGCTTGGAGTTGAATTTTTTCCTGGCGCTAGACTGACCGATCTGGAGTATGCGGACGACAATGTCTTACTTAGTCCCTCTGCTGAAAACATGCAGACCATGCTGGACAGGTTGAGCGACCGAGCTGGTTTGTATGGAATGCGCTTCGCACCTTCAAAGTGCAAAGTGTTGCTTCAAGACTGGGGCATTTCCACTCCTACTTTGTTTATTGCAGGTAATTCGCTTGAGACTGTGAACAGTTTCACATACTTGGGTAGCACCATCTCGTCAGCCTGTAATATTGCTGATGAGATATCAGCGAGGATTGCGAAGGCACGAGTTGCCTTTGCCAAACTGCGTCATCTGTGGCGTCGGAAAGACGTCCGGTTGTCGCTGAAAGGAAGGGTATATAATGCTTGTGTGCGATCCATTTTGCTTTATGGTTCGGAAACGTGGCCTGTTCACAAAGAAGATATGAACAGACTTGCTGTGTTTGACCATCGTTGTCTCCGTCAATTGGCCCATATTAAGTGGACTGATCGCGTGAGCAATGTGGAAGTTCGTCGGCGCGTATTCCGGAACACTCGGGATGCGCAATCAATTCGTCAACTAATTACGTTGCACAGCTTGCGTTGGCTGGGTCACGTACTCCGTATGTCATCTGATCGTTTACCGTACCGGGCATTATATACTGAGACCACCAACAGTTGGGTAAAACCGCGTGGTGGTCAAGCAACAACGTAGTCATGAAATATGAAGACCTTGACTGCTCCATTGAGCAAAGTGGGTAGGTGTCGCCTGCCTGGATGGGGTCCTCGTGATCACTCAAACCGCTGGTTAGAGACGCTATCCGAGATGGCGATGTGTCGCAGTCAATGGCGTACTTGTATTCATACCATTTCTAGTTCTTTCGCTTAGTAACGTTTTCTTCTAGGGTATTCCACGTCACTGTTGAGGTTAGCGGCGGCCCGAGCCACAGTACCTTTTGGTCAGGCTCATGGCTGTTATGATGATGATGGTGATGACGTTGCTCGTTCACCTATGGACTCCAGGTTGAGAGTCACGAGTATACTATTGAAGGAAGTAATGGAATAAAAGAGAGATCAGAGACCATGCCAGGCAATTCTCACCACATTGTTGTTCCCAATTTTTCTCAGAACAGACGAACAGAGTACGATGTGGGTCTACGTAAGTAACACATCCATAAGAAGCTTGTGAAACAACACCATTAAGCCGCGTGACTCTGTATCCGAAACACGCTTGAAAATCCCGTCACTGTGATCACAGAGTTAATAGACAGGTTGAATACACTCTACGAACAGTTGCCATCGAACAGGATAGTTTCTTGTACGTTTCCACTACAGAACTGATATTTTTTTTAAATGATGCACCACACGGACGTGAATATGGTGTAAATTGGGAAACATCATCCGCACTGCAGTTATAATACGGTATCCAACATTTTTCTGTCAATATCCAAGTAGTATGTGCATGACATAGCTACATAAATTTTAAGCTGACATCTCGTTTCACAAAGCGTAAGTTTAACAGCCGCCTCAATTAATTGGGAGAGAATGAAACTGGATATGAAGCAAGTATTGGACACAACAACGTCATCAATCTGGCAGTCTGTAAGTGATACCCGATGGCATTCAGTAACACAATTTGGACAAACCCGAAGTGCTAGTTTCGCATTTAAAAAAAACTAACACGAACTTTTACCTTATTGTCTTGCATGGACTGATAAAGTCGACCGAGGTTCCCGAAGTGTTTCGCTGTCTGAATATTCCACAATCCAAACGTCTAGTACAACATCGAGTGCATGAAAATGGAACAAAAGCAGGAAATCAAATAAAACAGCAAAAACGGAATACATACATACTGATGAGTGGCTAGGTTAATTCCAAGTTGAACATCACACACATATTTGATCGCACCCTTTTCATTCAGATAGGCATTCCAGTTAGCTTAATGTTAACGGTGCAGTGATTAACACGGCTGCATCTCATAAAAACATGACCAGAATTCTAGACCCGGCCGCTGCAAGGATATACACTGTTGACGAGTTCTAACACTAGCGAAACTGGCTGAAACGTCTACCTGAACGCAAAGGCTGCGACCGATTGTGAGTGGTGTTCAACTTGGAATATACACTGTCGGTAGTAGTGTGCATAAATGATGTCCGCAAACAGAACACACCAAAAAAAGAAAGAGATTGTTGCGATCCACAACTTTGTGGAATCTGAAACCTGCAGCGGACATATCGAAGAGGTGAACGCTAAGAAACGGTTCGAAATGAAGCAAACGCCCATAGATAGATTACGTTTGTTAAATGGAAAATGGAAAAAATAGAGATGGTAGACGTGAGGTGGAAATGAAAAAAAACACAATATATGATAGCAGCTCAATCGGATCGGCAAGACTTAGCAAAGAAGAGAACGCTGATGGGTTTTCATCTATATTCAGTGTAATCCTGAGTATAATGCTTATTATATGTATGTTCAACTGGCTGTTGGTAGAACAGCATGCTGTTACACTGGAGACAAGTTAACATGCCTGTATGGTTACACCATCTCCACCATGTCCATTGGTTGAGTTATCCGGATCACTGTATGTTTAACAGGATTAGTGTGTAAGTGGATTTACGCACGGATATACAAATGGTATACATAGATGCAATTAATTATAGCTGAATAAAAGAACAAGGCCAAATTTAGGATGGTTGCGAAACAACAACTTCAAACCACGATTATGGAATCGTTAAAAAAGATGACAATAAATGAATCTGAAAAAGATAGCTGCCATCTCTTGGCCTTCCTTTTGAAATGAGTCCTTTAAGTGCTCACAAATCGTTGAGCTAAAACGAAGCGCATGATTGACTACTGAGTGGACTTGATTGTAAATAAGCGAGAAGTTCACTAGCCAGCCGCATCCCAACACCGAGAATTTCATGCGCAGTGGGTTTGGACCATATTTTCATTCCACTTGTGTTTAAACTAGCTTTCAGATTCGTGGAAAGTGTAAGCTTTCTTATGGATGGCGAAAACAGACGAGCTGTCTTAAGTACTATCTTTGATACACATATTTGATACAAATATTTAGAGACAAAAAGCAGTGTAGGGAAATTCCAAAAGACAAGGTACACTTTGAGCACTTTCATGACGATGATGATGAGCAAAAATGATGAACGTACTAAACTAAACTCATTGTCTACGGAGATACACAGGAACAACCAATTAAAGAAAGTCTTGCAACAGCCACCAAGCTGCATCATATATCGTAGTAAAGTGAAATTGGGACTTCCAGGGTGCGGAAAAACGACCCACAAGCTCGATTGGCATATCACCGGGCCTGATGCGTTGGTAATAGTTTAATAGCATAATGTCATTGCTAAAGAACTGCATTAAGCAAGAAACCAGATTCGAGTACAACTTGGTAAAACACAATCATCAATACATTGTACTGCTAGTAATAAGTGTCTACCTACTTTTTGTCAAAAAATGTGACGTTAAGCAGACAGATGAGGCAGTTAAGTTCCAAGTTTGAAACCGACTGTCTGACTATGGACGATAAGCTTGACAGTGTCAAAACTATCCACTTACGAAAACCTCCGCAAGCGTTGTCTTAAACCTGCATATTTGAAAAAAGCTGAATAACGTAGTGCGATGAAGCCGAACTAAAGGATTTACAATATATTGATCCCACTAATCAAAACAGAGGGAAAATAAAGAACAAAACGTGTGCCATGTAGTATTCATAGGTTCCACTTCAAGCCAAGTATGTATGTCAAAAGACCTGATAACGACGCAGAACACCGGGCAGATAAAAAGCCGAGGGGTAACATCATACGGATGATACAGAGACCATTCAAATTGTGGTCTGGATCGACTCCTATATATGATCAGGTAAGTGTGTATCTAAAGTATTGTTCACGCATCTGGTGTGAGCCATCTTAATATACCTTTCCCTTTCGAATAGCGCTTAACTCAACCCAGCAAATGTTCCTCGGTTTCGGTTAGCCGTATTCCCCACCTACTTCTATTAACAGCTCCATACTTCAATGCACGGTCGGACAGAAGCGCACTAAATAACAAGACAGCAGTGTCACATTCAGTTTTGTTTCTTATAATGTCAAAGTTTTTAACCAACGAGCTGGCAAACAACCGTCAGTTACTCGCTGAACTTAAACACGTTCATAAAAAACATCTAAACAGTCATTAGACAACGGATTTATCCTCCATTTGTGCGTTTACGTTTGCGCAATCAAAAATGACCAATTAGAATAAAACGATTATTTATACTGTTTGTGCTGTCTGCTGCCTCTACCGTTCTGTACTGCCTTTCACATATGACCAGTTGGTTTGGACAGCCCACTAAGTGTAAACAAACCATTGGAAACAAGCATACGATTATAAATGGGGCTCACTTCCATTCAACTTTGGAATGAAATATTGACAGTGTGTGCAGTACAACCTGGTCATTATTGTTATGAGACGACCCGATATATCAGTTAATAAGTTGGTACAAACAATCGACGCATGAAGGCATCAAACAATTTGCAGTAATTAGCTGAACAGTCAGAGGCTACAGAGAAACATAAAGATGAAGCACACGATAATCATTGGCGAAAGTCGGACATACCCGTTCACAAAGATTCAGAGACTGCATGTGTAGATCACGAGCACAGGCCAGATATTCTTTTGTTCGAACAGCGTCACTATCGTCAATGGCAATTTCTTCAATAATCAAAGCTAGAATACACAAGAGAAAAGGATCGCAAACTAACAGCAACCTGTTACACAACTCACGCAATACACTAGACGTTATGCAAAAACAGAAGGCATGAGGAAGGTAGATACAGAACAAAACAGCCCGAATGGTATTATGGAATTCACAGTCAACTGTGCAGTGTCGGCTTAAGTCAGTGCTGATAATCAGAATAACCGTAACAACGCAACGGAGCATGAACTACATCCTTAACAGGCCTTTACATTTTCGAGGCAGATAATGCACCTAAGAAAGTCCAGTTACCGCATAAACAAACAAACATTGGTGAATTGATCGAAAGGAAATGCACGGATGGAGTGGCATCGTTTGACATACAGATTGAGCTTATTAACGTATCAGGCAAATGAGATTCGCGAAATACCACACTATCATAAACATGCATGTCACGTTTAAACCTTAATTATGAAAATCTATTATGAATGTGAGTTTTGTTAGAACATGCTTCAGACCGGCTATGTTTCAGAAGAACATCTGTGAAGTCAGAAATTTGGATTATTGTCAACGTTTTGTTTCTGATGCAGAAGCTTCGTCAAACAAAATTAACTTGTTACATGTTTGGTGGTAGGTTAGAAGTAAGCAGCAGTGATATGTTACCAACAGGACAAATTATCAGGTGCATACAAGTTATTTTGAAAATATGAAGTTTGTTTAAATGTGTGGGCAAACAGACAGCACTGTGACGGGAAATCTGCAAAGTATATTGTTTGCGGGTAGTTTCATAGCAAAACTGAATCGGTCATAATCGTCAAATCGACGACCAGGTTAGTGTTATGGACAACGTGTCAATTACGTTCAACAAAGATTAAACTTATTTAACTAATTGGTCTAGATGAACGAGAGGTCATTGAAGATATACAGTTGCTTAGAACGAAGAATTACTGTATTCACTAAAAAATATGACGCAGTACTGAAGGGGTTCACAGGCTATCGTCCACTATATGATCAATCGTATCAACATCCATGACCGTCACGTCAATGTGTGTTCTAAACTGAGTTCAAGGGAACACTTAAGCTCCATTACCTTGCAGATTACTGTGTAACAGTGTCACTTCATAGGATTTGTTAGATCAGACATACCTTAGGTATACCAACCCATCGTCCATTACGTGTACTAGCTGTGTGCAATGTCACGCTGGAAATGACAGTATGGTGATCGGACCTGGACAGAATGAGACTGGATCATGATGCGGTATGATGCCTTGTACATCTCGATGGCCTAGTAAGTTGAAGTGGACCATGTGATGATCACACAGATAGAGTCAATTGTGTCAGGAAGACCAGAAGGTAGAGGTCTGGTGAACTGGTCCCATGGTCCTCCAGGTTGGAGGCTGAAAGAAGGTTGATATTTTTCTCTGGAAAAAGTACCAGTTTTAGTAAACTGCCAACCACCCAGTGCCTTGCGTTGCAAGCTTTTAAGCTAAAAGTTCTGGTTGAGAGCCCCAGTCGTATCCTGTGTAAGCCTGGGCGTTTTGATATCTCAGTCCATGTACAATCATCAGTATTCACAACATTAACAGTTCCATAATGTATCCGTCGTCTCCCATAATACACCGGGTCGCCCAATCTGCTGCATACAGCAGGGTGGACAGGCGAAAACATGCTACTGCTGACAACCCCCATGATGTCCTACCCAATTTAGCTCTCAGGCCACTCCCAAACCCCATTCCCAACAATTACTTCACATGTTCTACATAACGAATAGTTAATCACAGTAACACGTTCCCAATGGTTCTCAGCTCTTTTCACCCAGGTTCCACTATCCTTTGCTTATGCCTAGAATGTGAGTTGGTAAATATGCATTCAACGTTTGCACTCTAAAACAGATCGGTCAATAGGCCGCTCTCGTACGAATATCCGATTAGTTGGATGTCAGTGTCTGCTGCATTTCAGAGACTAGAATCTAGGACAGTAGTCAACGTCTGGAATTAACGACACCCGGCACTATCTACCCGATACTGGTTATATACTTCTGGCGGATCCATGGCCCTCGCTACCTGCCGGGTTGTAGCAGGTATAGTCCTCAGCACGAGGGCAGCGACATCTGTAGATTGGATTCCTGTTAACGGTGGACTTTTGTCATGCGCTTAACATGTTCTACTAAGACCATCTGTAGACGCTTCATTCAGTACTGTTGTTCTTATCGGAGAACATACATGTATTCAAATCATGTTCCTGTACGTTGTCGTTTTGCTCTTAATTCCGCTGAGCAACAACCCCACCGATAAAGCATACATACTAAACTAGCCAAAAAGAAAAGCTTAGTGGTTTTACTACCGAAGACAGTTGCTGGACTCAAAGGCCATTCATGGAGCAAGTACTACAGCATGCGACACGGTGTGCGGGTTAAACAAACAGTGGATCTCAGAGAAACCCCCAAAGCTTTTTAGACGTCACACAAAACGTTCCTCCTGGCAATTCACAAAACAAGTCTATGAAAGATATTCGTAGAAAATTGAAGCGTAGCCTGATCGCTAATTGCAGTTTGGATAATGGAATCAGTCAAAGAAATGGAAACCGCTTTTGCTTCAGGAAGCGCTGACAATCCTCAAACTGGTATGTACTACTGGCCCAAGGCGACCATCTGTCAGTGAAACTATCAGCGAGACAGATGACACATTCATCTACAACAAGCCCAAAAGGTTGGGGCCCTGGGCGGAACACTCTGGAAAGCAATTTTCCAGGCCTCCAGTTTTTATCGCGTTACCACCAGCACTCTGGTCCGTAGACATAGGATCACTCACTAAAACTGAGGTCCGCAGTTGCATCTTTGCTCTCAAACACAATAGAGCTACTGGTCCAGATAACCTCATGCAGGCACTTTTCAAAGAAGGTCGGGTAAGAGTCGATAGAGGATTTCACTCCGTTGTTTTAACTTGTGTGGATGACAGACAACATTTTTCTGTCTTGACGTCACTTGATAATAGTTCCATATTCAAGAAAACAGTCAAGGGGTTTTGCGGAAACCATTGGGGAATTAGCATGACCTCAGTCATTACTAAGGCTCTAGCATCCATCATCATTCTACGACATACTGTAGACATTAAGGAAGAAAAGGCATGGTTTTATCCCGGACGAGGATGCACTGTTCAATTTCCCATTCTCTTTGCCAAATTCTGGAAGAGCATCAAATGTACCGCCGGCCAACAATTTCTTGACTATAAAGGTGCGTTCGATTCAGTGTTCTTCACTTCTAGAATCGCTTAACTGCAGAGGTATACCAATCAAGTATATGAACATACTATCATCCTCGTATTCACATATTTTAACCCAGGTTAAGGTTTACGGTGAACTGTCTGACAATTTCAGCACCCGAAGCGGCGTACGCCAAAGCTGTCCACTTTCACCATTTCTGTTTAACTCTGTCACAAGCGTGACAGTGGAGGACTGTGCGGTACACACAAGATATGATGGTGTGGACCTTCTATCTGATGGAAGACTGACTGATCTTGATCACGCTTATGACAAGGTGCCGTTGCTTTACAGCTTTCAAGCAGCAGAAACAATGCTAGACGTAATTTTTAACTTTGCTAAATACTTCGGAATGCGCTTTGTGGCCTCAAAGTGCAGTGTTTTTACAAGACTTAATGTTGTATAATGAGGTTAGAGAGGTTGCTGGTCAGCTTGTGTACTTAGGAAGTTGCATCAACAGCAGTGAAGGCATAGAGAATGAAGTAGAAGCTATTGTCTCCAAGGTTAGGATGGTAGTCACCAACCTAAGACATCTCCGGCGACAAACACACCTATCTGAAGTTCAAAAGTCTCGTATATAAGGCGATGGTGAGAGCCGTATTACTTTACGGCTGCGAAACCTGGCTGCCCAGAGGAGAAGACGTGAATCGTCTTCCAATGTTTGACCATCAATATCTGCGTTCGATCGCCTTCATCTGACGTGTCAACCTGTAAACGACAAAGAGATTAGGAAGCGGGTATTTGGTAGTGACTGCCAAACAAGTGAACAATAAAGCGGGTGACTGGAGACCCTAGGCGAGAGGACAGCTAACTGAGCTCAGTGACATGAATGTTGTCGTTGTTTGGTGGAGATATCTGTGAAATAAGTGCACTGAACGATGCGGGACAGTAAAAGCGGTGTGGAAGCTGTCTTGTTGATGATGCCTTACTTTCACATATAGCTCGACTGTTTGTTTGGAAAGCGTAGGCACTTTGATGTTGAATGGTTGAGTATAAGCATATTTGTTTAGTGGATAGGCCCTTTCTATCTTCGTTTGTCTTTTCCTTTCTTCCTGACTAGGGCTTGCATTTTCTTCATGGTTGTACGACCGTTAAACGTCAGACAGGATCACCGATATATGGCCGTCTGTGACGATGATAATGAAGACCTGTGTACAATCTAGGTTCAGCATGGAAAAACGTTGACATTAAGGATTGTTCTATGAAGATATTCCTAGCTTTCAAGGTAAGACCTGAAGAAGTACGAGCGCTTTTGAGAAGCGAAGCAATAGAATATGGAGGGGAAGTATGCTTACCGATGATTACGTTTATCACCATATTTTTGTGTCCAGTTGAATTTTCCAGGGAACCAAATAACCGAGACTATTAACAAGTGAGACTACTCGAACAGGAATCTGGTGCACATTTGAAATTATGTTACCAAGTTACAAGTGGAATCCTTCGTCGACTTCACAAAGCGCGCTTGCCTATGAGTACGTGGTCAGCATACGATGTTACAAGCCTACAACTGCATTGAAAGGTTTCGGAAAACGAAGCTGTACGAGACAGTATACGCAATCACATACTATTTTAGTCCAATACCAGCTAATCGAGACCTCTTATTTGCACTGGTATAAGTTCATTTTCCACTTCTACATCGAAACGTTTTCGCTGTTATGTGACATATAAGGTCACTAGTGAACCTGATACATGTAGGCTGTCCAAACAACAATTGTGTTAACCACGACTGGAACTAGTGCTGGTGTGTTTGGTAGTCGAGTACTGTTATAAATCAGTCATTAAGAGCACTTCAAGAAGGTCTTAGTAGTTGCAATAATCTTTAACAGAGTCAGTATTCTGGTAAGTGTACAGAAAGGAACAAAATATAAAAGAACCCCAAAACTGTTAAGTTGGAAGTAGTTTTGATCACTACTCACTGAAGTGTTACAGATACGTGGCCTGGTTTCTTTATTAATGTGAATGAGTGATTCAAATTGATAACCCGTTGATGTATTGTATACCACCATGCACGTATTGGTCGCAGTTGACATCGGAATCAATCTTAACAGTCACTCTATAGTAAACTAATGTTTAAACTGATTTTCCTATTGTACCCTTGTGTACTGCATCTGTTTTGCGTCGATCTACTAATTCAAGTATCGCCTTTCTAGTCTACTTGAGAAAGACTAGTCGCAATGCTGTCGACCACTAACCATACGGTTCAGTACCTGAGCCCCGGTTAGACTGGCTATTTTTGATGATATTGAGTCCACAGGTAACGTAAAAATCTACGTGACAGCAAGTATCCGGTGCAATATGCCAACTTGACCTTCCTAAACCGTCATCGCACATCCTCATCATATCCGGCACCCACTGGTCACATATTCCGTCCAGTCTTGCGAGAGTGAAATCAGAAACGGTTCCACATTTGTTTTTCGATAAATGTGCGATTGGTAAAAAAAAAGAGGCACAACAAAAGGTCAGACGAGGCAGACAACAACAATGAAAAGAGATGCTTCAGGGGAAAAATTGACTAATCTCAGGATATATACATGAACATGACCACGGCCCACTGTCACATTAAAAAATACTCGCAGTCAGCGATGTGCATGAGTGTGCAATCCTTAGCCTGACAGCTAGCATCCGACAAGGTGACATAAAGAGAACAATCAAAACCTTCACAGAACAGGTCTATGTTATGTTGACTGATCGCCTTTCGATCGATCACAGGTAGCTTTATTGAACACTGTCCGGCGAAGCAGTATATGGAGCACATGATCCAAATAACGCACACTTTATCTCGCTCTAATATCATTTGCAAATCCGAAGTTAAATGGGAACCGAGAGCTTGTTTACACGAACAGCTAACCTAGTGTAAGTCGATTTGTAAGAGCAATTACGCAGAGACAAATACTGCTAGCCCGTAAACTCTCCCCGCAAATAGGCCTAATGTTAATGAAGTAGGATACACAGAACGGGCCACACACAGCGAGTACGTTTTATAGTTAGTCCACGGCCAGATACATTCTTGAAATCACAGATAATGTAGGTCAGTGAGTGTCTCACTTGCTCTTACTATCCTCGTATAGGCATCATCAACGGTTTGAAAGTTGATGAGATGACACTATCTGGGTAAATGAAGCCGGTGACGTTCTCTGAATCAGATGACCTGTTTTTTAAGTGAAATCTATGATGCTGACACTGAAGTCAAACAGCCAGAGTAACGCACAATGCGAACATGAATTTTTCTATTGTTTCAAAAACTAGCCCAAGTAGGAGAGAAATGCATGGTTTAAACACAATGATGGATGTGCTATATGTCGAAATCTGTGATATGGTAGACGGAAATTGCCACCGTGCCTAAACAAGAACGGGAACTGACGTGTACAATCATCTGTTTGGTAGTGAACAACGCAAAGAGCACAAACAATAAAGCCAAATGTCCAGAAATAAGCACACATCTACACAGTAAAGTATACTATGCACAACTACCGGGATATCAGCAAGACGTAAATATTGTGAAGCAGTGTGCCAGTTTCACCTTGGATTTCCAAAGTTTCAGTCGTAGCCAGGGTATACCGGGCCTCTGATTCGTGATTGTTTGCGAGTTCTCTCAATTCACACCAATAGCCGAATCATTCGCTTCAAATAAACCCTGCTTCTAAGTCGTTGCGCATCACGAACACATCATGCTAGGTAGGTAAGTTGACCATATTTCACTGAGACACTGTAAGTGATCTCGTTAATGGACTTTATTGACACATAAACCTCACATGGTTTGTTTTAGCGAGAGAAACCCAAGGTGTCCAACTGTTCCAGGACCGTCACAGTCCATTGGCCTATCAAATTTTGGGAAGTCCTAGATGTTTGGGGTAAAACCAATAGTCGAGTACTACCATATCGTGGATGTTTATCTACCCTATGTGGTGAATTATACTTCAAGTCCAAGACGAAGATCACTCAAATAATCACACACACAACATCAGAAACGACAATTTGTGAAAGAAAGCTGGATGCCGAAATACTAACTGGATAAAGAGAAGAATATGTCCATAAACGAGTCTAGGGTGGAAACGAAACATCTCAGAAAATTCACACACCAAACGATCACTGCCAATCAAGCCTATCCTCGATGGCGACGAAAAATGTGCACACGATAATCCGATAACTGACTGAATATTCATCCAGAAGCAACCAACTGGTTATGAACCGTATTTGCATCAACAGTTTCTTTATGTATTCCGGATCATTCTATTCTCAGTAAAGAAGCGGCTTGAATTTTCGTCCAGTTTACCCGGAAATAACAAAACTGTCACTAGTAAACCGAGTATTTCCAGTACTGAGTATCCACGTGATGACAGTCAAATCAGTCGAATAAGGATGGGGCGTAAACATCGCAACAAGGCAGTCAAGTTCGAAATGTCATGTGATGACACTCAGACAGCGCCAGAAAGAGTGGTCATGTTTGTTAGCGAACACATCGACACCACAAGTTAATTTTGTCGTTCAAATACCAAAGTAAATATACATTAAATAGCACGATAAATGGATATTAACAAGTTGATTGAACCACAGACAGAATAGCTGAGATGACTGTGAATTCGTATATGGGCTTTCAATGACCAGAACGCCGAAAGCATGTTCCCCTCACTCAAGTTGCTTGATTGCGTACTGTCTCGATTAATCAAGGAGGATATCATGAAAGTCGGCTGCTGGGTGTGACTGAGATAGGTTTGTACCAGGACAGCCTAGCAGATCTAACTGCCCTTGCGTGGGATGCCAAACGATTGTTTTAAAAACAATTTCACAGCAATCCACCATATGAAGGTTATCGCAGACACACGAGGTCGAACATGTAGCAGCCCTGGACCGACCGATATTAACTGAAAGCAAACTAAGCACACCAGGATTGTGGTAACCAAAGTTAACCAGAGTGACAGTACTGCTTACAGAAGTGCCTGGTTTCAGCTAATGTGGTCGCATTGAATGAAGAGATCAAATACGATCGTCAACGATTGGCGGTAAAAATAGATCCACAAACAGTATTTGGAAGCAAGACACATTACCGATTCCACAATACAACTCAAGGGCATCAAGATGATGTTCAGATAAATTTCGAACATTAAAATGTAGTACAGGCCATTACCAACCCAGGATATTTTTAAATACTTAGACAAAATGTGCGAGTTTGTACATTATGAGTGGACCCAACTACAATTTTTCCATGATTTACTTACAGACATCTGTTTACATAGGAAAGTGAGTAAAAAAAAAAAGAAATTTATCACCTCATATTGACTCTTCAGTGCAAACACAACAGGTGGAAATATACAGGTATACGAATGATGAGGCGGAGAAAATTTATACATGTATACATAGAATGAGTATACCAGTAAAAAAAACAAGGGGATCCGTGCAGGCCTCAGGCTTACGAACGATTAACTATGTGAAACTCAGCCTTCCGCGGATCTAACAACTTGACGCTCATCGTGATTGACTTTCAATACCCTTATCTTATGCGTTATCTCATCAAGCTTGCGGAGATCGAAAGTTCTCATGAGGCCATCGATAAAGTGTTACCGGAAATTTAATTCACCAAATAAATAGATGCTAACTCATTATTGCCATACCTGGATGAACTATTATTGAGAGAACTTGATGGTACTCTACAGATGACCATTATGGTGTGGTTCAATAGTAACCACCCGATCATACACAAAAAGTGTGTGCGAACCTCATTCCGTCGAATAACCACACAGTGCAGTAAGCTTGAACTACAAAAAAGGGAAAGAGAACACCTCTGTAAGTTATTCACATCAAACGGTTATCTCAGACCGTGCATAAACACATGCACTAGGACACGACCGAGTGCTGTCTCTAACTACACGGAATCTCGAAGGCAACTAAGTGCACTAGGGAAGAAGTTGGAGTCAAAATCGCCCGCAGGTCAACAAATAGCCTTCAAAATAAGCTTTGCAAAATCAAAGATCCAGTTGAAGCGTATGAACGGGCGGATGTAATACATTCTATTCTCTGCCAAGACCTACGTAGGCGAACCTGGTAAGCAGTTCAAAACAGATTTACACGAACAACACTTAACACTGAGACAAGCAGACCACTGCGCAATGACAGGTCATGAGGTCAAACTAGCGGACACCAAGGTGAGCAGATTAGCAAGAGGGAAGCAGGAACAACTAGTTATTGAATCAATCTTTTCTCACAGTGCTTTCAACAGATTCATCAATCTGGATATTCCCTATACTCAGATAAGCATGCTGAGGAGCCGGTAATCTATGTGTAATCTGTTTCATCATCACTTGGTTTGACAATGGACCGATTCTAGTGTGGATTTGAAACGTCACAGTCGGTTTTCATCTTTATATATATATATATATATATATATATATATAAAGTATTAAAAAGAGGGCAAACACTGAGTAGTGAACGATTTGTTGTGACGTTTCAATTCCACACTAGGATCCGTTATCACACAAATAAATGTGTTGGAATGTGATTGCTATGCCTCTCATCGTGTTCGCCTGTCGGTCTGTCTTCGCTCGTTTTTCGTCCCAGTGTCAATGATGTTGACGTAGTGGCTGTCTATATCTACGTGTCGATTGAACGAATTGCGCGAATAGAGAGCCTCTAGTACAAGCCGTTCCCCTTTCACCTTTGCCCGTGCGACCACTTTCCCGTGGTCTATGTTGGCCTCGTGGCCTGTGTCCGCGTCGTGGTGCCACAGTTGGGATCTGGGGTCGGGTCGT
>LUCH01002842.1:18924-61979 GCA_013368495.1 Paragonimus heterotremus | reverse complement strand
ATATATATATATATATATATATATATATATGGTTGAAGAAACCTAAATGCCGTGTTTCAAACATCCGATCAAGATGAATAAATGAGCCCATGAGAAAATAAGAACGCCTGTTTCCAATATATAGTGTCCCGGAAGCTTCAGTGAGACAGACCGAGAGGTTATAAATGTGAAAGCAGAGTTGATTGGACTACTATGTGAACGTCCAAAGTAGGCAGGCTAAAGTATCATGAACCACACAGATTAAGGTTAACAACTTTCCCAAAATCAACATTACCTCGGAGACAACGGAGCACATTATGAGAAAGCAGGGAACTAGAAAATTTCCAAAATAATACAGCTTTGAAAATGAAAAGTCCAGTCCAAGCGCACGAGAAGATAGGTGATGTACATCATTCTCTACCAAAACTACCATCAAGCCTGTGTAGATGAAAGTAGTAAACGAATACCATTTCTTATTTGGAAGGACAGACCAAAGATCTAATTTTTGGCAACGGTTACACAAGCACAAGATACGTGGTCAAAACATAGAACGCCAATGATCTGACTGACTAAGATGAAACAAGGAATCAGTCTTCCTTCACGATGCAACTGGTAGACATATCCCCATTCATACCCATTAAACCTCACTGATGGTAATAACAAGGCAATGGTGAGTGACAACGATAAGCAGATGGGCCGATAACACGGTTGCACTCATTTTCTTTTCCTTTTGCGTTAGCCTTCGTATTTCATCATATACAGGAGTAAACACTTCCATCCCAGAAAAGCCCCATGCGGTATCAAACCTTTTAGAATTAGTCATCACCAATAAAGAAATAACCCCCTCCCAAACACAATCATGCACAAAACACTTAGTACAGATCAACATGAGCTCAGGGAAAAAAGTACGAAAGTCTTATCGAACAAGATCTAGCCTGCTTCTACAGTGACCGCCGGTTGGGCCAATGATGCATATGAAACCTTTTGTTCAGCTAAAATCTGATACACAGTCGAAGCACAAACCTAGCTTAAAGAACGTTCGTTCCAATGAGCGGTGTTCAACCCTCATGTAGGCATGAGAAAGCCAACAGTATTCCAACCAGCGTGCAAACGTGTAGCTACACGGCGTCAAATATTGATTTAACATCAACCAGCATGCAGTTTGGCAACCACTTCTTGATTCGAAATGCCTGCAGATACATTGGTTACAAGGACAGATGAACTTTTATCAATATGGGATGGGTGAAGAGTAATCTAAATGGTAAGCTGCAAGGGTCACCTGACAGTACACCTCCTTATGAAGATATATATATATATATATATATATATATATATATATATATATATATATATATATATATATATATATATATATATATATATATATATATATATATATATATATATATAAACAGCTGAGAAAAATGAAGAGTGGCGAAAGTACGACAATATGAGGGAAAGAAGGAAATGCGTAAGGTGAAGCAGAGAAAAAATGTAGAAGGACAAAGGAGGAAAAATTACAACCATGCACACAGACAATCGCAACACCATTGACTTCTACTCTTTGACATATCAAACAACAACCTCAACCAAAGGTGTTCACTGTCCTTCGGACTCCAGCCAAGAAGCTGGGAGTACTATACTGAGACAAACTTTACAGTCACCATCCTTATACCCCGATCCAAGTCATAAGCTGACCATCAGGCTGCCACATCCAGCCTGACCCACCACTCGCAAACAACGCACGATGTGGCAGACACCCAGAGTTAGCATTCGTAAGATGTGGCCAGGCTAACGAAGCCTGGATCAAAATGCCCAACAGCAGACAGTTTATTCTTTCCCAATACACGTCAGCGTACTTAGTCATTACTGACACGCTGACAACTCTTCGGGGACACCAACGGCCGAAAACGGACACTCTAGGAACATCCTACGTGTAAATCGGTCGGGTTTCAAATCAATACAATGAGAATGACTTTACAATGTCACTGTACACTCGGCCTTTCATAGAAAGACTGACATCATACCAAAACCACAGACGTCGCAAGTTGGCAAACGCTATCCGAGCCTTTGCTATGCGATCTGTGATCCCATCAGACATACCGCAATCGCCAATACAGCTCCCAAGGTACACAAACTTTCCGACTAATTCCAACTAAACACCACGAAGGATGAGAGCAGGCATAATGTTGCCAATTTTGCAACGGCACCTTGCATTCAGTAAGTGCGAAGGCCATATCAAACTAATCATCTGAAACCACCAATCCGTCTAAGATTCTCTGGGCTCCATGTGGGCCGTTGCAGATTAGGGCAATGTCGTCTGCATATCTCGTGTCTGGAAGTACAGTGTTTGGGAGCAAATCCACACCATCATATTTCCAGTCCGTCAGGACACTCTAGGATCTCGTCCACTGTACACTTAAACAGGAAATGGAAGGCTAGATAACCTTGTCCCACCTCATCTGAGATGCCAAAGGTCGGCGATACGTTGCCATAAGCCCTAACCCCGCCCGAGATCTGACAGTGAATTGCTTTTAACATGTTTACATATTTCTCCGGTACATCCCTCCTCGATAGACAATCCCAGGGTGCAGCTCCGTCAACAGTCAAGGTCTTCCTGATGTCCAAAAAGACAACAATTGTTGGCCTGCGATATGCATAACAATGTTGAAACATCTGGCGAAGTGTGAAGATGTGATCAATGCAGCCACGGCCAAGGCGAAACCCAGTTTGACCATCACGGATGTGTTCTTCGCGCGTCTCGTTTAGCTAACAAAGTTGCTGCGAGTAACTTTGACGCAATAAGAATCAGGCCAATCTCTCTGTGACTTGCACACGAAGTACGCGAACGCATTCCGAAAATGGAGACGATGCTAGCCAAACTCCAGGCATTTGGAGCAACTTGATTCACCCAGAGTTTTTACAGCACAGCCGTCAGCTCGACCCCCACCTACAAAAAAAGCGCAGGAGGGAGTTTGTCTGAGCAGAGTGCCTTGTGATATTTCAAAAACTTGATCTCGAGAGAGACTTCTGTTTCCGACAACAGAGAAAGGTCAACAGACCAATGAGTATAGGCAGAGCCCGAGGGTGTAGTTAGTGGCGTAGTGGCCTGTTGGACTGTTGTTGAAAGCGCTTAGCCCAGTGTCCTAGGCATCGTTACAGGTAATGAGTAGGCTCAGAATTGACTTCCCAGATTATCTCACCCACACCTAGCTTACTGTTCAAATGTGATAAAAAAAAAAGCTCTCGAAAGTTCCCAGTAGCAGCGATTTGATTAATCTCGACAGCGCGTTGTGTCCACCAGACCTCGCGATCCCTTCGTAGTTGCTTCCGGAGCTCCAGGCGAATAGTCTTGCTGACCGAATTGCACTCGCTGCTGGATAAACTATTTCAAGAAAGATGTCAAGAAATCCCCGGGATCGCATAGACATCCAGCGGTTGGCAGCCGAACGAGCAGTATGCCATGCGAGGTAGCACCGCACTTATGCATTGCATGCCGAATATGTGCCAGGTGTGCCTCAGTGTTGTCTGGTGGGTCGGGACCTACACTAGGAGCAAGCGCACACTAGTAAGCACAAAGCGCCTGCGTCCTTACTAGTGTAGACACGTCAGTTTTTCATTGACGGTGAAATGGCGTCCCATCAAAGCGCAAGGCGAGCTTGGCACATAATAGTGCATTATCGGAATCCACACAGGTGATCAAGGTTGTCTTGCAGTCTTAGAAATAACTACGCCACTGATGGCTGACGGCCATGTGGTCAGTTTAGGTCCACGATTCACTCGGCGATGGAAATCGTCAGGTGGCTCGCTGATGCCTTGAACATCGGAAATTTGTACATGCCAGAAACAGACCGTTACCAGTACACAGTTGCAACAAACGTTAATCATTCTGTTTGACAAGTACCGTAAGGGTGTTGGTCACCTAAGTCAAGTACGTCAGCGTTTTACCCTGCCTACCTGAAAGTCCAAGTGTCCAGCTAGTACAACAATGTCCGTACGCCGCGCGGTGTGTAGGAGATTAGTGAGTTGGTGAAAATCTATGACATACTGGTATACTCAAGACACACCTAATGAAAATCCAGTAGTAATGATAAGCGCATGTATAGTTTGACAAACCTCACAAGTGCCACACTCAAAGTGTCGTACTCAAATTCAACAAGATTCACTTTTGCTGTCTCCAGAAAGTGTTATTATTGAAACAGCACTGTAAAGAATAGTAAGGATAAGACGAAACCGGTAGATGCAGTTGGGTTTGCGAAACCAAACAACATCGTTTGACGTTGAGGAGTCAACAGCATCTACAGAGTGTATCTTCCCGGTGCCATTCTCAAATTCATAACGAGAATCAACTGTCTTCAGAGGACTTAGCAGAAACGATTCTAGAGCAAAGTATCTTGGCAGGTGCTGTTTAACAACAGTTGTAACAACTCGCTTTTATATATGGCGTTGGCTAATCTTTCCAAGTAGGATGACAACGTCATACATCTCACCCTTTTCCAGAGAACTGGGGTTTAGCCACAATGAGAACAGTACCGCAATGGCAAACGCGATCACCTCACAAGCACGCCCATTCTCGGTCAGTGTAGGTGTTACTGATGAGAATTACGAACAGAAAAACTAAAATCTGTTGTCACCATTCGGAAGCGACTGGATAAAAGATCTTAGAGTGTCAATGATGTGGTAGAATGTACGGGTTGTCCAAGTCATGAAAAGCAAAGGTGTGGAAAAACCCAGAACAGTTGCGTTAACCAATCAAACGAAATTAACAGTACTTGATTCCCGCCAAGTAAAGGTTAATCTAAATAAATTCAAGCGGCTCGCGCCGCACACAAAAACTAGTTACTAGAACCTAACTCGGATCAAATTGTTCAAAAGCCTGATCAGCAGGGTTGAAATGAATTTTAAGTGGGAAAGACTCCCACGTAGAGTAAAATCACCATTTTCTTAAAGTTTGATTTATCATTTTACGGACCTGGTCGATAGAGTGTGCCGGTTTCATTTGCCTTCATTTGATCACAATTTCAACCAATCATACCCAACAACTCACATGTAGCACTGAATTCTTTCTTTGCATACGATCTATGGCCAATTGCAATCAGTTTCACATCTTCAAACGTGCAACTGGTTCGCGCCATCTGAAAAAGCCCCCCCCCCACTCCGAGTCAAAAACGAATGGTCACCCACATATTCTTTCCCAGTCACTCCCAGGTTGGTCTGAAATTCCAGGTAATTTAAAGCTTCCAGATACTAGTTGTACAGAATTAGCCTATCAGGCCAGACCGCAAAGGACGCAGTCAAACATGAATCCTTTATTATCACGACAAACAAACGAGTTTTGAAGCACGAAATACATAAGAGTTGTTGCAGATGATTGTGCGATCAACTCAAGTCAACGGCGTAACCAAGCTTGCAAAGAATACACAAAAGTACGTAAACCAGGGAAACAATGAGGACTGTGGACATGAGTATGGAGTTACCTTTGACTCGATTAGCTGACGCAGCCTGCATGCTTGTTTCGTGGTTGAGTCGCCGAAGCATCACGCCGGCCATATCAGCACAATCCAACGCATAAGTGAAATCTCCTGATGTGTACTCAAGCACATACTGTGCATAGGAAATAGCCTCCAACGAGAGGGCAGCCATTATGCTGGCACCAGGCAAACAGTTGATGATCAAAGCGAGTCCAACCTTGAACGCATGGAAAGTGGAACAAGTAAGCTGTAATGTCAAGATCGTGGACGGTGACTAGAACCCTATCTATTATGATAGACCAAAACACAAACAGCCAGGCTGCACGGTTAATAATTTTCGTGAACATCTCATTAGGCAAGTGCACGGGAACAATCGTTGATCGCACTTGCAAAGAGGGGGAATCCTACTGACAGCTCCCGTTTCATCTTCACAGCAGGATTAAGTTTGTGACATTTTGAAGGAAGCACAATCAACTCTGCCTGAACATAACCTCAGCGTAAGGAAATCCACAAGTGCATGTACCTCTGTGTTACACAGGACACATTTGAACCGTATTGCTCTAAGGATAATAGGATTACTAAATTAGGTTGGTAAGAGCCACAACGAAATATTTAGGTGGTAAAGCTGGAGGCCAAAAAGCGCTGTCTATTGACTGGATGCCTGTTAGTGAGAAAATAGCAGTGAACGAGAGTTTGATGAAGTAAGGATGAACAGATATTAGGTAATACTGATAAATAAACTGACAGTATGATGAAGTACATATCGTTGCGCACTGTACTTGTAGACGCATTGTGTGTTACATTGAAAATACTCTACCTAAGTAATTAGCTCGGGTAGCCACCTTGGGTAAATTTCTCAATACATTTTAACGAGACACAAGTGTAGTTGATTGACTAAAGTATGTGATCATATACGTTTGATCTCACGCATAAGATAGTATCAACGAATGAGCAACGGGATAACTGAGAAGTGGTTATTTGGTAAGAAAAATCAAGCCAGTTCATCCACTTGGTCTCTAATGATGGACAGATTCGGATAGCTGGGCTATGCATTAGGAATGCTGACCAATCGTCCGCCACACCGAGTAACGTCTGATCGTACCATAGCCGGCTGGTGTGAAGAATGACAGACAATTAGTGAGTTGTTAGTCATTGTAGATCGCATTCACTTGTCGAACTTAGTGCCCGTAGCTCGGATGATATGAAGTTATAGAAGTTGGCGATAGCTGCTAACCGGATTCAGTGGCCTTAATGTTGTCGTTGTTTGATTAAGTTATCCACAAAACAACCACAACTAATACGGCAGGGCAATGAAGGACATGCGCGTATCTGTCTGCAAGATGTAGACCCTTGAGGTTGATATCTAGATGTAGTGGTTTTATTAGGCAAATCTAAGCTCTTTTTTTACATCTAAACTAGAGTTGTTCATTCTCCCTTTTTCATGGCTCAATGGCAGGTAAACACACGTAATAGCCATTCAAAGCTGACACAGCGGCCACAAGTGCATTAGCTACTGATCAGCCGTGAGTTTTGACGTATAGGCAATTAACTGATCATGGTAACAATGCTCTGCTCACGTCGCGCTGTATGCCAACGTGTTCGGACTTATGCAGTACGGAAGATAATCTGTCAATAACATACTTCAAAGATAGAAACGAAATCGGTGGCCGTAAGGTGTGTTAGTATCCACCACCATTGGGGGAGGATATGTACAGGACAACAAAACTTATAGCAGACTAAGACGGAAAACACTGTGAGAAACCCCCAAAACATTGGAAAATAATCTTCCTATCTAGGTGCAGTCAACTTAAAAAAGCTGGTTAACAAGGTCACTGGACAAGAAGTGCAATGCCACAATGAGTCACGAAAACCAAATCCTATAGTTTAAACACAAACTCGTATCAGCAAACTGATACCTGATCACAAGGAAATTCCATTTAACGATTCCTAATTGAACTGAGTAGTCGAATCAACTCAAATCACGATAAGAAAGATACGAGAGGTTTCGCGTCGTGTGGATAAACTAAGACAGCATAAATGTGCAGTTCGTCCTACCATGAAAAGCAAACATCGTGTACCAAGTAATTTAAATATCTGGGATTCGAATATGTCCAGTGGGGGTGCACTCACTCGATATACTTTAGCAGCTCTGCGCGTTTTGTCTGTGTTCAGCAAAACGCAGCCATATTCGAGCAACAGACTGGCGTAAATGAGATTGTGCATCCCGAAATAGGTCCTAAAATAAAAATACGGGAAAAGAAATGAAAGATTTGTCTCACCAACTGTACCGGACAACCGTACTCTAAGCATCAATAATCAGGAGGTAGTCATTCATCTGTGGGGGCGTTGTCTATCAGCTGAGGCCTCCCGAACAACGCTCCCAGGCGAATGATCACCTTAAGTTGAGAACCATTGTCAATGGCAATCAATGTCAGCTTTCTGAAAGAAGCTTCAAATGAATTACGTAATCCATCAATAATATGGAATGTTAACTCATTCGGAAAAGAATTAGCTATGAATCATTAGAGCTTCTGCCGGATTCTAAATAACGCAGGAACTACGGGCCTTTACGCACCAGGTATTCTATTAGTTCGGCTACGGAACTGTGCCTGGGGCCCAGTCTACGATTTCCATACTCAACAGTGGCATTAACGGATTTCAGTGTTAAGTGCCTGAGAAAACGAAAGTCATACACTATCGGATCATTTGACAGATTTCATAAAACAAAGCGGGACTGATCAATAACCAAAAGCAAATGTGAGAACAAACGGCATGGCTTCAAGGCTCAAGTAGTAAAGCGCGTGAGCCATCATAATGTTAGGTTTTTGTCATAAGCACGAATCCATAAGTACCGATTCGAAACCACTTTGGTGCATGCAGATATCGTCTTGCTATCCGAGTCGCCTACTCAGCTAATCGCAATGACTATTGGAATCGGTTGAAGATGCGTGGCTGAAACTAACGGCCTCTTTGACTTCGACTAAGCCCAATCATCTGTTGCAACCTGCGGTGTAGGTGCATAAAACTTGCGACTATGGAATGTGTGCGGTTGAATTAGTCACTGGTCAAGACACGCCTGTAACCCAGTCCTTATGCATTTCATGCATCGCATGACTCTTCATGATTAAGTGGTTGTTCATTGGCCCGTTTAGGTTTGTACACTACTGGTATCATACGGCCATCAGTCCTATCATCCATTTACCGTCTTCCACTCCTCTGAAAAGCTATTGTACCTAACACAATATCTGCCTACTGCTTTATTGTACATCACAGTCCTGTTTTAGACTGATGAGTCAGTCTTATGATGTCTGTAAATGAGATGAACTCGTTGGATGTGGAACTGTGCTGCGTCATGATTAACATATAAAAAGCGCGACATACAATACCCTTGATTAATTGAAACATCTTAGCAAATCTCAATTTATTGGATTTATCGTCTGTGATAAATCGTAGGGTCTAACCAGACACCAGAAAGTGCATAAAAGAAACCGTAGAGTATACAGTCACTTGAGCATAAGTGAGCAATGCAAATCCAAAATCTCTCCGTACTTTGTTTCTCTATTCACCAGTGCGTGTCTGAATCATGTGATCTTAGATGGAACACATGAGCGAATCGAACACGTGGTAATCAATATCAGTGTATGTCCGCCACATCACGCATGCCGTTCACGGAACAGCAACGGCAAAAGTGAGATTACAGAAGCAGATTTACTGGATGAACTTTTGGTGTTTGATTGCATGCAATCAACTAATCGACACCAAACAAAAACAATTGAGAGGACCAGTCTGTGTTGCTAGAAGAATTACATAATTACCACCCAGATTGAGTATGAAAATATAAAAATGTGCGCAAGCATGCGAACTGAATCGTTACACACTCAGTACTTACCGGCAAACTAATAACGCATGTCTGATGATCTTCAATCCAAGATCATACTTCCGCTTGATCATGCAAATTTTGCACATAATTCGCAACACCTCAATAGTGACTTGAGGTGATGGTACGAGACCAATTGTGGTGCTTGCTTGCAGCTGTCCAATTGCTAATAGGGTGAACTGGTAGGCTATTTCATATTTGCACATGACATAGTAGTAGTTGGCCAACTGTGCATGCATGTAGGCTGTGCAAATCTTCGTTCCGGGTGCATCACTTAGCAGAGCTAACACAAGATCTGAATCCGCAGTCGTAGTTGGAAAATAAGGCTGTAGAGTGCAAACATCAAGAAACGGATATTATAGAGGGAATGCGCGTATTGCAACAGAACTTGCGAAGAGTCAGCACCTGGGTGTCAGCGGTCAATTTAAAATCATAAGAATGGCCAAATTTCTCGAAAGAAAGCGGAATTACAAATGGCATAAGGCTTGTAACCAGAAAACTATTCTCAAAGTGAAAAAAGAGAATAATTTGCACTCCTGTCGCCGTGAAACTTCAACTTGCTTAGCCAAAGTCATTGCTTCGAGGGTGACTTGACAAAACTATACGAAAAAAAGCTCGAAATTCGGATAACACCTATTCAATATCTCGTTACGCAAATTCTGAAAGAAACCATAGGAGTGGTAGTGACTGAAACCGTTTTGTGGATAATAACGCTCTAATGTGCTGCCTTCTACGCATCATGGTATTAGTAGGCTTTCTATGGATGGGCTGTACAGTTATTCCATGTTCCGTTCCCATACAATGTTATAACCGTGCTGACTTGATTACCGCCTACGACCTTGGCTGAACAATTTGTCCTCCCACCTCGGAATCATCCAAATTAGTTTCTTATGTCATCTGTTTTCATAAGGGGGAAATTCGTAAATGTATTCAAGCACAACATTTTCCCTCAGACATAGCCTAAAAGATACTGGATCACGCCTACAGGATTCTGTAAGGATCTACAAGCAGTTGGTCGTTCGGAATTAACATATGCACAGTGGATTTAAACCAAATAAAACAGAGTAGAGTGTATGCATCTTTAGAAATACGTCTGATATATTGTTTCTTCAAATGACCACAAGTTCTGATACTCCAAGTAAAGTACGGTAAGTTGAACGGAACGGTTGAGAAGAATACAACGATTAACTGCTGGATTCAGATTACTAACAAATGTCTGGTAGTTATTCAATACACCGAGTAGCGACAATGACGATGACAAACAGACGTAACCTAGTGGACAAGAATCAAGTAAGCAGGCGACTCATAAAATTACCTCCGGAAGTAAGGGAGAGGATTGAATAAAACTGTCTTCCTGTGAGTTTGGGTCGAAAGAATCTCCTGAAGGTCCTGAAACCATAGAAGCAACCGACCCCATCAAGTCATCAGCTAACGACTCATCGGTCCAATCAACGGATGCGGTTTGACGGACAGTTGACGCGCTTGACAGAGTGACAACAGATGACAGACTTGGCGGTAAAACTGGAGCAATGCAAGCGACTTTCATATCTAGTGGATGCAAGAGCAAGTCGAATTGACTAAGAGCTTTCAGCAGGTTCGGTGATTCTTTCAGGAAAACTTGTTGATCTTCCGGGTCGACGTACATGTTGAAGGAGTTCATGGAACGCAGCATTCTACAAAGTTTCAATGTAAAAAATAACACGTTAGGAAGTTGAACATTTCAAAGAGAAAACTCCTATGTATCTAGCCATGGGCTACATTGGAACTGGCTGAAATGGGCACGATCAGGAACATCCAGAAGCGTACAAGTTCGAACCCCTATACTAGTTTCTCCTCTAATGTGCTTCAACTTAGACAAAATCGAGTGTGGTTCAAGAATGAGACGGCAAACAACTAAAATGACCTAAGTTTCAGCCCTTGTAGGCAATAGAAGCAGACAACTTGGGGCAAACTGCATCCGTAGGAAACAATGAGGGATGGTAGCTGACATAATCAGTTTACACACAATGAGATCCACCAGTAAGACAAAGCAGGCCATACCATCATTGATAGCAGTAATAGTAAACCTTTGGTTGATATTGACACCTACCTGCCAAGCAGGCAAATGTGACTGAGCGTTGTAACATAATAATTTGGTCATGCCAATTCAAATCCGATGATGTCAGTAGCATAGTGGTTAATGCGGTCGTCATATGCGAATATGCACCATTGACGGAATCTAACAAAAGCAAAGCTGAAGTCCAATGCCTCTTTCGAAAGGGACTCGCTGAAAATTTTACTTAAATACGAAGGGGTATGCAAATCGTAAAACTACGTATTAAACTTGAACAGTAAGCACAGATATGACTAAATCCTGTGAGAGCAGCCAAATTTAAGTGGAGGCAAAATAGCGGTCCCACAACAGCTTCCTTGTAGTTTCCACTGCTTAACTTCAGTAGACATATGCACAGATCACTCCATCAAGCAATAACAACATTAATAACAATAAACCGCCACACAGTCTCTAGTCATAGGGTGTGAGTATGCTCAACCTAGCGAATCAACAAAACCTGAAGTTGCTGGTCAACCGATAACTGCCTTTGCTCAGTAAACTGTACGATTTCTGGTATTTGAATTTGATGAGAAGTGCTGATCGGATGGGGGTAGAGGGCTGGGGAACATCGACTGCTATTAACATGACAGTGGGTGTTTCCTTCCAAAGCGATCAGGCAAACTGAACAATACTCACAAGTAAATGTGGTTGACCGCCTGTATCTGCTAATTCGATCATGTCTAATGTGAGGTCAGTGGTGTGGCTGTCAGTACGGTTGCTTCATAAAAGCGTAGCCACGATTCAAACCCAAACCGCAGTAAGAACACGCACCACTAGCGACCTATAACAGGAGGAAAACGTGAGTCTAGTACTTCCTTTGAGAAGAAAACCGGCTGAAAAGTCTACGGGAATGCCATAACTGTGATCAATGGTGAGTAATGCTTAGATGATATCTTCATTTACCCAAACCAAGTCATAATTTCTCCATCATGAACTCTGCGTCGGTGGGAGGAAACAATGACAAAGCGTTCTCGCTGTCGCACACAATAAATCGACATTATGCGTGTATGGTCCACCAACCCAGGTTTAGGCATTCTTTAAAGGCTGGGCGAATGAACTCGTTTGACAATTGCTAATAAGAATGATCAATTTCACCTCCTGGAGATTAGTAACTATGGGCCAGTTGTGGAACTCCCTCTAAATAAGGACCAACACTGCAGCATAAACAATTACGGTAGTACTTCGCGAGCGACTTCGTCCGCGAAACATTGACCGATTTCGCCTTTATCCACATATTGGCTTCACTTGGTAGGTGTGACTGGTCGCATAAATCCAGTATCGATCACCTACAGAGAAGTTACGTCTTTTTCACTGTGTGGCCATGTTTTACAGTCATGGAGTAATTCTGCCCTCGCGTTCGTCTTACAGTATAGGACGAACCTTATCAAGTTGTCTACACCCTGTCAAAAGCGTATGAGACAGCTGAAGATCAAACGGGTGGGTATACGACTGGTAGTCCTCAACGTCACCATCAATGAGCTATCTGAAGCTTGACAACGAAACCACCGACCACCATCAGTAAATGGATAAAAGTGGAGTGAAGGTTAAATCGCGATCTGTGCATCATGACAGCACATACAGTTAAGGATAAAGACAACCGATGAAGTTGTCAGGCGGCCGGTTGAACATCTCACTAGCTACGGATGCCAAGTAGCTTTCTACCAAATCCGTAGACACTGTTGCCCGATAAATCTGAAACACTGAGTTCCCCTTATCCAATTCCTTAAGACAACAAGAATAAATATTTTGCGAGAGCTGAGACCACAGAAAGAGGACTATGAAAAAGAAGAGTAGAGAAAAAACGGTGGATTAGTCGACATATTGCTATATTAGAAAGCATCTTCAATCAAAACTGTGGGTGTTTACACGATGTCGATCAGTGGGCACTACCAGTTTGCGATCAACCCCTTCTTTTTATCGAAATATTTCGAGGAATGATCCGGTACAAACTACTTACACACATAAAATTTCATACTCCAAACGAAGTTGAGCACGATGAGACGGTGAAGGCCCGAAGAACGTGCGAACTGCTTCATGTATAACCTGAGCAACCTTGAGTGCATGCACGTATTCGGAAGATTCGCATAAGAAATTTGACATTTTCAAACCCAATAGTGCAACACTGGTCACTTCGGCAGCCGTGTTGTGTTTTACGCGGGTCGCTCTACCGAACAGTTCGCGCAGATTGATCAGCAGCTGATTGGAAAAGTGATGTGGAGGAACTAATGGAATTTGACTTGAGTACTGGTCCAACAGGTGAGTAGCAGACGGGACGACTAAACAGGATGAGCAGTATACGGAGGAACATAGACAGGAATGTTACACATAATATGAAGTTAACCACATCGACTAACTAAAACGGTATAAAATGGTTGTGAAACAACGAAAGATTGTTAGCACATCCCGCTTAAACTGAAAGAATGTCCCACTGTCTTTTTATCTCAGAAGAAGAACTGTTTCAAAATAAAAAGGGAAAAGGATTACACGGCTATACAGAATTTCTTCGAGATATAAAGAAGCTATGTTATCAAGCATTTCAAAATCACGCACCGCATGATTGAAACAACGCTTGTGAGGAAGACACTGTGACAGCTACGTAATGTAGTAAAACAGATTATTTTAATACGTCCCTAGAAAGAAAAAGGGAAATTTTAGGACTTCATGATAGGAAGTTGTTTGTTGTCACATGACATACAAAGCTATATGTTGATTGAACACTGCTAAGTTATCCAAACCTAGAAAGGA
Source organism: Paragonimus heterotremus (assembly GCA_013368495.1). Classification (NCBI taxonomy): domain Eukaryota; kingdom Metazoa; phylum Platyhelminthes; class Trematoda; order Plagiorchiida; family Troglotrematidae; genus Paragonimus; species Paragonimus heterotremus. Next base: position 47,815 of record LUCH01002842.1, on the reverse strand, counting down.
GTAGTTTTGGCAACCGGAGTTTCAGTCCGCGATTATTGAACTAATCACACGACGCTCCCACTAATCTCCCGTGGACTCTGAATGCATTTGACTTGGTCTAGTTAAACAGTGTTCTGAACGGCAGATATTAACGTGCGGTGTATAAGCCACGAGCATCAAATTACAGCTAGCGTCGGTGGAAGCTGAGGATAAAAACCAAACGTTCAGAACTCGAGTCAGAATAGCCACAGGTAAGATCGCTGTGCTCCAGGGATTTAAACCTAATGTTCTGAAAATACATGCAAAAACTGATTAATCAACACCAACCCCATGAGGTTTGAGCCGCGCATACAGACACTATGATTCCGATTGTCGTTGGCACTGACAACAGTCCAGTACAAATATGTAAAGAACAAGCAAAAATACAGCGTAATTTCATGAACATGAGTCGATAACTTTAGGGATACGCATTCGCCAATAACGGAGACAATCCTAAGTATGACAGAACTTTCAATCAACGGCGTGGATAGCCGCGAACTCGTCAACCTGACAGGTAGCACCTACAAAACCTGCTCAGTGTGGCGGCTGAAACCTCCATGGCTCGTGGTCGCGTCAACATGCAACCACCTTGTGGCATTTCAAAACCATCAGCGGCTGTATAGAACAATGGATGTTGTATTCGGTATCGGATGTGAACCTGCAAATTAATGGACACATGGACTATCGCGTTGCTCATGCAATGAGCCCATTTCGTGCAGGTTAACTAGAACATACAAATGTGGTCAAATATCGCGGGTTTACAGGCAACTTCCACATGAACAGACCATATCTCTGTAAGTAAACGTACACACGCGCTGTAAACCCAGCCTTTCACCGACAAGTGGACGTACTTACGAGGTCACATAGGACGAAAAGTGGCCGATGTACTGTGTTCTCGTTATACTCACGGGCATCAGGTAAACAACAAAACAAGCTGATAAGATGACATTAGACAAGTAGATGAGGCGATCGATAATCTCAAGCAACCTGTCAACAACAACAACAAAGATAGGATTAATGCCAAGCCAATCTTGCAACAACACTTTACACTTTGAAGGTGCACAGTGCATACTATGCAGACTAGATACATCATTTGACCAATTCAGCACGGTCTGCATGTCCACTACAAAGGAACTAAGTAGAGCAATGTCATCCGCATACTCAGCACTCGTCAACTTACTACCTGGCGGAAGGTCCACTCCGAAATCCCGGGAATTACTGAGAGCTCCTTCCGGACTATCAAATATCATACAACTAAAACGGAAAGAAGAGATGCAACACCCTGTCAAACGCCACCCGAAGCCGAGAACCTTCGAGAAAACCGCCTATAAATGCGAACTCCACACTGAGAGTGGGAATATTTCTAGATCGTGATCACTCCTCCGCCATGGAGACAATTTCAGACGGCAAGACGCTTGACATAACCAAAGGAAACCTTTATACCGAAAATTACCACGACCATTGGCTGAGAGAAGAATCGTCGATGCTCCAGTGTACTTCGCGAGATCAAGGTATGATCGATACACCCGCAATCAGATTGGAATCCTGCCTGTTATTTTTATAGTTGATTCCCTCTGTGTTTCAGAATTGGCTGCGCTGTGAGATCTCACGAAATTCCGGATACAAAATGGATACGACTAATACCTCCGTGATTGTCGTATGATGTGCTGAGATCTTCCTTAAATTAGGAAATGTACGTTGATAAGCCACAACTACGAACCATCTCTTCAGGCTGTTATACAAAACAAGGAAGTGTGGTGAGCTCAAGCAACAATCTCTCACTGCCATTCTTGAACAGAGCCTATTAGTAAGAGTGCCAACCTGGAACTCCACTACGTCTCAATAACTTAAACTCCAGAACCAATACTGTTACAGATGGGGGATCGTATGAAATGCTTAAATCAACCCGTTTCTCCATCAGTCACAGATGAATGAAGTGACTTAAATCAGCTGAACCGTTAATCGAAGTGCTCAGTCCATCTGCCAGATCGCAGTGTCAAGGCGTAAATTATCTACGTACAACCTCCCTAACACCTCATTGACAGTAAGTGGGACCACGAATCAAGAAAGACAGAAGCCAACTAGTCCCTGATAAGAACGCATTTTCCACAGCTTCACCTCGTTCGATGAAGTGAGCATAATGGTCCTTAGGCAGATTCTTCGTTAGTTTGCGTTTTAGTTCAGGTCGGTATCTGTCGTGTACGAAATCACAGGGGACCAGTCGACGTTTGTTCGTAGGCTATGCTGAATCGGCAAACATCCTTCCTCATACGTGTAATGCACCTCTTCACAATGGATTTGCACAGTTGTTGAGATTTCCCATCAGTGTTAGTTCGAATCATCTCAATATTATGATCCAAGTACCCGGATTGTCCACTTTTCAGTTGACCATTTATAGGATGTCGTTCACCACGCCCCACTTTGTGTTTGCGAGCAGATGATCTCTAAACAAACAAAGCGAGCACGAACAACCGCGTGACATAAGTCAAGCTGGTTAGGTAAAAATGAACGACAGTCCTTAACGGAGCTCAGTGGTCAATTTGCATCCATGGGTGGGTTGTGCATGGCGATCTCCACTTGATACATCGTCGTCTCTTGTGCTGAAGTGCGCACCTCGATAAGCAAAGTCCATGAGATGATCCAGTTAAATTCGAAAGTGTTATGCAACGTGTAGGCATCTAACTGTTGCATGTATGAGTATAGGTATATTTGCACAGTATGTAGATCCCTTCGTTTCGTTTGTTCTTCTCTTCTTGATTATGTTTTGCATTTTTCACTGCGGGATGTACAACAATTAAGCAGCAACGACAGTCATCTATATATTCCTGTATCTGACGATGATGCTGATGGTGATGTCATTGTTAGTGCTAACCTAGTATTTTGAGGAATTAGGCTTTCACTTTTTGGATAATGATAAATAAACCAGCTTAGAACTTAAACAAAGACTGATAGCCAGACTTGATGGCAAGCACTTGACCTTCATCTTTTAACGACTGATATAATGAGAATTGTCACGAATTCCCGTGTGTGGACGACAAAGTTCTTTGACCGTTACAATCCGTGTGTTCGGTCCTAATCATATGATTCTAAGCTAATTATTTTGGTGACCCCACACGGTTAATATGAATCATTTGTTGACTTCCCCAATCCAAACAATGCCACGGTGACTTTTCAGATCCCCACAAGTGTGCACTTCGTTTTGCTCACCGACGTGAGGGCTCTAGACACCACCGCACAAAACGCCTGCTGGCCCGTTTCAAACCACTCTCCTTAAACTGTGTTGTTTCTTGCTGACGTGTTCATGCGTATGTAATTCACAAGCATGCACCGTCCAGAGAAATTGAAGTGCCGGCTTCGTATTTGTTTACAAGCGTTAATCAATGGCAAATTGTTGCTTGTATTTCTGGACCTGGGCAAACCAGTTGGCGTTTATTGCTGTTATCCTCCTCGTGAACGTGAACAGTTAGGGTTTATCGTAACATGTATTTCATTGACTACGTTGTTGATAGTACCGTATAAACTCATCCCACGTGTTTTAACCTTTGGCGCCCCATTCGCCTACGCGTCACTCGGCGTTTTAAGGGTAACATTCCGATACCGACTGTAACTAAGCGTTTTGTCGTTTACACGGATATTTCTGTAATCGTCTGTAATCCGGGTATATGGCTGTGAAACATAGTAATCAACGATCAAATCAACGAATATGTACAATCTGTGGGAACGACTCAAGAAATACTAGCCAGTTCATCTGTTTGCAGGTACTAGCTTATGAAACGTTTAGAAATGGCCGGGCTCCATAATCAATAAGTTTGTGTCAATATAGACAAATTGTGTAAGAAGCTGATAAAGCAGCATATAGTCAGCATAGAAGTCTATATCTATCCATCCAATCATGACGTTCCTATTTTTATGTCCATGTATTTCTTAGTGTTCCCTAAGCTTCGCGTGAGTCGCTAACACTTAGAACCATAAGAGTATAAGATGTGTTCAGTGCAGTCACGGTTTGCATGAGATCCAGCGTGTTGCTTACGATAATGATTCTCATGCCTTTTAGTTAACCAGTGGAGCGCAACGGACATTAACAGAGTGGGTGTAATTGAAAGCGGAATAATTCTTCAGTAGGTCGTGTAAACGTTACGAAAGCCCTAATTAAAGATGGGAATGGCCATCAGTAACCTCCACAACAAAGGATCTTTCTTAGTACAGTACAGTAGAACGAGACTAGATTTGACGATTGCTTCTTCACCGACCTTACAAAGGGTAAACGGAAGATCGTCTGAGTTAAATATCTTATACTGTACGACCTATTGATTACCAACTGATAACGCGAAACAGGAACTTTAAACTAGCTGTTCAATTTAAAAGCAACGCTTACCTTGACCAGTGGGATCACGAACAGAATAGAAATGAGCGTGTTGTAACCAAGATGCGATAAAGATTTGAACGTCCCTATAATGGAATATCTATCCATGTTCAAATAATGGCATACCTGCAAACGTCATACATCTTCTCGAAAACGTAGGGGTTAGTTAAAAAGCGAAATACAACTTGTAGGTCATCAGGGATTGATCGCTCAATATCCTCAGGGTGGAACTGTGCGTGGCTCATAGGAAACCAGAGAATGGCGAACGCCTGAAGAATGTGACTATAACATAGAATCACTAGACTTACTGTGATGATGTACTGTCTAAATAAATGAGGTGGAAGTTTCAGGAGCATTTCCAGTTCCATGTGTGGTGGAGATGTTCGGACAAGGTGTACAAAGCAGAGCTTTTGAAGAGTCCGAGAGCGCTGTAACACCAACTTCTGGAGCTTTCTTGAGACATCACAGGTAGTTATTGTGCCATACAGTGTATGCATAGGGCGCCTATTGTCGAAGTGATGCACACGGAAAAAGTCCTCTAAATCCAGTGGGGAATCAAACGGTAATAAATCCGTAAAAAGTAGGAAACAGTTGTGTAGTCTTCGGTGAAACGACGAATCGTCCGGAAGATTACTGAATGCGAATTTGGCCAAAGAAACTACAGAAGCGATTTTGTCCTCGTACATTGTCAACGCAAAATGTTCCGGGAATGATGTAGTCCGTTTCTTAGTAAAGAGTGTCGCCACAGCGCACAATCACCTTGAAAATGGATGGTCTATTTCATTCATAAGAAGGGCTAAAAACAACAGTGCAATACCAGGAAGAAGGCAACACAATAGAATATGGTCAAAAGGGAAACACGGTCATCAGAATCGGAGTTTAGCCTCACTCGAGAGGTTGTGAACTAGAGACCGTGGGGGAAAGTGAGGACAGGTGAAAAACGGGATGTGAAGGGTTGCAGGTCGCAGACACTTCTGAAAAACTGATACGGCTCAACAACTTAAATCACTGCATTTACTATTGTCTAAACATTGCCAAATTAATCAGTATTTTGAATGAACGGTGAAACACATGTAGTGCTCATATGATGATAACCGCTGCTTGAAGAATAGACTCTGCATACTATTTCGTTGTTGGGAACATTGACCACTCCATACACTACGGTCAACTCGCATTTCCGTTACCCTACTGTCCCCTTCATAACACAAAGAACTGAACTTTTAAGGAACACAAGACCAGATGCCATCAGTAGATAATTTTTACCAATGTAGATAAAATGGGAAGTTTTTTATTTCACCGAAGTTCACACAAAAATCTCGAAAGATTTCCACCGAAGCGATCACGTGACTTTTCGTATACTCTAGTAGACATGAATGGCACTGCAGACCACAATCAATCTTTCAGGGTTCACACACTGGTCATGTTCCCCATTCTTTTGCGTAGGTAGAAAGTTAAACCCAAACATAATACATGCAACGGTAGCAGGCTATAGCGTAGTTTGCTAAAGATTAAACTGGTAAGCCACACGGACAGTGATTAATAATTTAGGTACGTTGAGTTCCTGAGCAATCCCTCCAGTGACCATGCATCGATCACGGTGTCGAAGGAAAAGTCGCCATTGCTGAAGAAACGCAAGAAGGACGCATCGAAAGTATGACGAAATCAATGCGCATACTTCTGAGAACACTTCATTTTAGAAGCCGCCGTTAACATACTTCAACTTGGGACACCATGAGCAACAAATACAAAGTTGCGAGGTTATAATTACTGGGTTGTAACCACGCTTCAAACGACAACGACGTATCTTATTCAAAAATATTACGGGTAGTAGTGTCATACGTTATTTCAGCCAACTTAGTGCATATCACTGCTCTTCTGAATGAACTAAGTTCGCCCACTTGAGTAGCTAAACTAACTTGAAGTTGTCGATGAACTTGTGTGTTTACAACATGTAATCTTCTGTCTTCCATAAATCCTTAAGATTAACGACAGATTTCTTCTAACTTTTTACTCTCACTTACAGTTTGGGTGTTCGTTTGCAAGGTGTAGGCACTTTGATGTTGAATGTTTGAATATGGACGTAGTCATTTTTAGTAGTTAGGTCCCTTCCCGTCTCCTTTTTTTTCTTCTCTCTTCTTATGCAGGGTTTGCATTTTTATTCTTCGTGGTTGTGTAACAGTTAATCAACAGTGTGAACCGCTGATGTGTTGCTGTTTGTGATGATGATGAGCTTCTTTCTAAAAGTGCGGCTGATGGATACATCTCTCTGACGGCTTCGTTTCACTTCGGGAGGAAGGCCTTGCAAAATCTGGCTAGCTGATACGTTTATCAGCCCCTAACTACCAACGCTTCCAAATGTCAAGGCATTCATATTCTTCGACTGAAGATCATTTTTATCGGAATGTTTTGTTCACGGAGGTCTACACTCTGTACATCACGAAAGTACTCCCAAATATCGTTCTACCAAACGACTGGACGAAATTTCATCTTGCAACCCTGCTTGACCATTCTACGTGGTAACAGCTTCCCAAAACGTGAAGAGGTTGCCATTTTGCACTCTGTATCTCAAAGCCTGACTAACACTATCTACTTATGTATCGTTTTTATAGCATGTATTCTTTTAAGTTAAGTGAATCGTTCGCTTTCGAGCTCCTCAGCGTTACCTAAGAAAGTTATTATAATATTATTGAGGTCAATAGAATAAATTTCTAAATGTGGTTGATGTATCCTCGCGAGATATTTAACAAAAGGTATGGTCACCAGATACTTCACCGGAGGACGGACTTGTTGAGAGAACATTTCTAGTGTATTTCATCCACTTCAGAGCTGTCTCCGAATAATTCTACCTCTCAAATATGACAAACCACGTTACACACATACCAAACAACACCGCCGGGCAACAACTGGCCGCATTTCTCAATTGCGCGGGCAGGTCTAATTGTGTTGGTCAACCAGTGCTTTTCAAGTCTCTTAGAATCTGGAGTACTCATTATCATCATCATCATTATAACTGAGTCCAAATGTTAAATTTCCGAGCTCCTGTCGTGGTTTCGTAGCTCAGCTGGTAGAGCGCTTGCCGCGTAGAGACATGGTGTTTCTGTCGCTGGCTCGAATCCAGCCGAAGCCCTGACTTTTCACAGTTGGGTCTCATCTAAATTCATAAATCTACCAAACTACTTATAAGTAATACATCATCATTATAGACAGCAATCCATCAGCGGTTCACATTGATGCTTAACTGCTACACAACCGCGAAGGATAAAAATGCAAACCCTGAATAAGAAGAGAGAAGAAAAAAGAAGGAGACGGAAAGGGACCTAACTACGAAAAATAACTAAATCTATGTTCAAACATTCAACATCAAGATGCCTACACCATGCAAACAAACAACCGCGCTGTAGGTGAAAGTAAGGCATCATCAGCAAGACAGCTTCTTCACGTCTTTCACTGCCCCGCACTATCAAGTGCACTCACTTCACAGACAACTCGGCCAAACAGTGACAACATCCACGCCACTGGAGTATTATGGCTTACTATAAGTAATTTGATCGAACATAAACGTGCAAGTCACCGTCCATAGGAAACTTGTGAATGTGAAAGGTGGTGTCCACTTAGGTCGCCCAATTGCTTCGTTAGTAATCGGTGATCGAAGAGATAATACAAGACTGCCGGTGGCACTTGCACGACCAAGTGCGGGAAGGAAAGTTAACAACCAAGATTACGCTAACGGCAAGGCGTAAGATTTTCAAATGGGCATAAATGGTGGAGATCCACTTTCGTTCAGTACTGCCGCTGATATCTTCACACTGAAAAATGCTACTTCACAACTATGACCGTAAAGTTAGCATTATACACGGTTCGGGAACTACGGAAGCTGTATCAAAAGTGACGGGAATGCGCAAAATAAGATCGACGCTAGTATATATAAGGATTGGACAACATTCTCAAACCTGGGGCAATTGTGACGCCAAAATGGTGCTTTGATTGATTTTCCAGATTGCCTTAATAGGACCATAACCAGGGCAGTTCTACATTACAGCTACAGAAGGTGGTCGATAAAGCCGTAGCAGTTGATGCAAATATAAAGGTTCAGTCAACAGAATAAGATTTACACAAGCTGACACAGTTGAACGTTGCATAATTATAGGGTTGATGACTAAGAAGAGTGAATACTTAAAGTAAACGCTGAGAAATCGCATACTTGCGTTAATAGGATTGGCAATATAAGCAAGACGGAAGATAGGAACTACCCAGTCAATATAATTCAGCAGTAGATATTGCCCGCTGATAATAAGCTGAATACACTGCCGTTGTACTCTCAAAACTGCTGCATGAAGCAAACGTATACGTCAAATATATATCTCCCTAATAAACTAAGGTCTGCCTTAGACATTGAATAACCACTGAATAACCTTTTCATACTCAACAAACCATAGGCTTATCGTAAAAGTGTTCCCAAAAGTCCATACAATGAATATTTTTAACTCTCAAAAATGTATCTACTTTTAACGGACAACCAAATAGAAATCCTATCCCAAATGGTAGCTCGTGTTTTTGTTGAGGGTTCTGTTCAAGCTCACTCAAGTAACCAGTAAATACACATAAATTTAAAAATACAGGGGCATAATGTCATAAAGGTGATTCGAGGAACGAATCTGGCTATCACAAACCATATGCCAAACAACCGACGAGTTCTCTCTAGGTCAGGTGCACAGCCGTACGAACTGACAAGATGAAATTTACACACACACTACAGGATACTATCTTAAGGTACCAATCATCACAATAGTGGCGGGAAAACTCCTGGGAGAAAAGCAACAATACGGATAAAACGCGAGTAAATATAACCGATGTAGGTAAGCCACCGATCTACAATGTCCAACCCCTTCGTGAACGGTTTCATTTGTCTATGCCAGGTCATCATCTGTCCACCTCGCACCTTACGCCAATCGGTCGAAGCGTCGGCAAACAGTGCTCGGTGTGGTAAGCGATTAGCTGACATCTTTAGTACATGGCCTAACCATCTAAGTCTGTGCAAATGTAGTGACTGAATAAAAGAACTCGTTTGACAATCAGTGCCAAATACCCGCTTCCTAACCTCCTCGTTGCTCACTCGTTGGTGCCACCCGAAACGAGCGAGTGAACGCAAACATCGGTGGTCAAATCCTGAAGAAGGTTCACGTCCTCTACCCTGAGCGACCAGGTTTCGCTGCCGTTGTCTGATATACGCAACCCCCAAGCTTCATAGAGATACCTCTCTGTCGCCATAAGTACCTCAGATTAGTGAACATCATCATCATCATCATAACAGCCATGAGCCTGACCAAAAGGTACTGTGGCTCGGGCCGCCGCTCACCTCAACAGTGACGTGGAATATCCTAGAAGAAAACGTTACTAAAAAGAAGACTAAGCGGAAAAACTAGAAATGGTATGGATACAGGTACGCCATTGACTGCGACACATCGCCATCTCGGATAGCGTCTCTAACCAGCGGTTTGGGTGATTACGAGGACCCCATCCAGGCAGGCGAACACCACCGTGGCCTTGAAAATAAGCACCTCTATTTCATTCTCCACACCTCCGCCGCCGCCGCCGCTGATACAACTTCCCAGGTATACAAACCGGTCAACAACCTCCATGACTTCGTTATCCAACATTAAATCTACATAATTACCGCAATCTTGCAGAGGCACTTTGCATTTTGAGACTGTAAAACGCACTCCGAAGTACTTAGCAGAACGCGAAATAGCGTTTAGCGTTGTTTGTGCCGCTTGAAAGTTGTCAAACAGCAACACCTTATCGTCAGCATAATCAAGATCAGTCAGTCTTTCGCCAGGTGGGAGGTCTACACCGGCATCATTCGAGTGCCGCAGACAGTTCTCTATTATTCCATCCACGACGAAACTGAACAAAAATGGTGGAAGGGAACAGCCTTGGCGTACGCCGCTCATGGTGCTGAAACTGACACATAATTCACCGTAAACCCTAACCTGCGCTGAAGTATGGGAATAAAGTGCCGACAGTATGTTCACATACTTGGTCGGTACATTCCTGCATTTAAGCGACTCTAAAAGTGTAGATCGATCCACCGAATCGAATGCACCTTTATAGTCGAGGAATATGGCCATTGTTGGTCGACGGTACACATGACGTTGGTCCAAAATTTGGCGAAGGGTAAAAATATGATCTATACATCCCCGGCCAATACGAAGCCCTGCCTGTTCTTCTCTAATGTTTAACTCCCGAACTGCAGAGAGTCGACGAAGTATAATAGATGCCAGAACCCTAGAAATGATTGGGGTCAAACTAATCCCCTGATGGTTTTCACAAGAGCTCCGGACTCCTTTTTTAAATACGGGAACCATTATCGAGTGACTCCAGCATAGAGGGATGGTCTTCATCGTCCACACAAGTTGAAACAGCTGAGTTAGGGTCCCTACTAACACCTCTCCACCCTCTTTGAAAAGTGCCGGCAGGATCTCATCCGGACCAGTAGCCCTATCACGTTTGAGAGCTGAAATGCAATTGCGAACCTCAGTCTCGTTGTGTGGTTCTAAATCTACCGACCAGGATGCAAAGTCATAAGTTTGTGGCGGCAACTTAATCGAAGCAGGAGGCCAGCTAAATTGAACCTCGAAGTGTTCCGTTCAACGCTCCAACCTTCTGGACTTATTATAAATTAGTGTGTCATCTGCCTCGCTGATAGCTTCACTGACAGACAGTTGCCTGGGACCAGTGGTACGGATTAGCTTAAAGAGTGTCCGGTGTTCCCGGAGGCAAAAACAGTTTCTATTTCCTTAATTTTTTCCACCAACCGAGCCTCACGATCAGTCTTTAGACTACGTCTCATTTTCTTACGGATATCTCTTCGACACTTATTATGTGAACTACCAGGAGGAACGTTCCGTTTGACTTCTAACAACTCGGTAGTAATAATACTCAATAGTACTCAGTATTCAGTACTCAGCAGTAATAATACAAACTGCGATCAAATTACCCTAGTAGGTGAAGCGATCTACCCTCAAGCGGACTGTCTGTCATAATGTACATGGGAGTGAGGAAATTTCGGATATGAAATATGAATGTGCATTTTGAGAGTGAGAAGTGTGCTTCATGAAGACCAGTTCGGTTACTCAACCCAATTAACATGGCCTGCATACTTTAGACAGTGTCCAAGCGAGCCAATGTCAACGGCACAATTCCTGAGAATCACTTTGGCACTAGAAAAAGTAACATATCAGACTTGTTAAATTCTCTCAGTGCATCTTCACGAAAACCATCCGTATCAAAAATTACATAGTAGTTGGGAGACCACATACCTCTGAAGAACACTACTCGACGGGATGAACCGACGAACTGGTTGCTCGCAAACCCGCACTCTGTTCACAGAGTGAACATGTAACATATCATACAATAGATTTTAACGAATTCACGCATTTCTCTGATAGCTGAATGCGAGAGAGACAACTCCACACTAGATGACGTTTGGGTTCTTCACAATCGTTGTTATAGTCAGGGCCAAGAAGAATCGGACGACGCTTGCTTATAAGGTAAATCTGAATGAAAACGGTCGTCTTGTAATTGCATGACTATCCTCCTTCGAAAGGTTGCAAAGCCGTTTTGGTTCGTTTTCTTATCTAATCTGTAATAAGCTACCTTAACATTTTCTTTCGAATAAAAATCAACGATCACGTTTATAGATGTATGGCTTCTGAGTAAACGACAGAATGAAACGAGCATGAATAACGGCATGATCCGAGGGACATGTTTGCAACTTCGTGTGGTCCAAGTGTTACATACAAAAAATACGATCCAGTTCATGTGATTACTCGAAAATATATGACAGTCTTGAACAGCGTACGTTACCTGCAGTTGACTGTTATATGATCAGTGTGTGACCAAGGCTGAGGTGCACGTTGAGGCAAATGCAACGCAACGCCGGGTTTATAACGAAATGGAACTTAAATCGTATTAGTAGTCAGTCTGGGACTAGTTGCAGCGCAACGGCCGTTTGAGAGATTTGCAAAGTACTACACACGAATTAACATATAAAGAAACCAGCACAAGTTAGCACGACTCAAACAATACAATGAGTGTTAATAGACAGTGAGAAAATTAAGACGCGTTCTCAAAGCTAGAGCACCGTTAGCTTCGGTACCACACCATATCTGATTGTAGGTCTAATGCAAGATATCCCCCAGCGTGCCTTTATCGCCCTACTAAGTCTGGACTTTCAAAGATTCACCGTATGAAATCGTGTAACACACTGACCATACAGATGATACGCAGTCTAATTCAGGTGGCATAAAATGTGCATAGCGCAGCAATCAACAGGTCAGCATTCACAAGGTACCATAACAACGGAAGCCTCCTAAACCGGAGTGACACATTTTTTGACATTTTAGACTCGGCTGATCCGAAACCACTGTTGTTGTACATGTGATACTTACACCAAACAAGCAAAATATTGCAAGGACTCGCATGACTGGAGATAGAATCTTATGACGCGGTCCGCGCAAATTAGTCAACTTTCACATCCATAGAGAAAGATTGGACCAAGTGACGCGTGGCAAACACCGTTCTTTCTGAGGTAAACGGTGTCTGCGATAGTGTATGCTAAAGAATGCCTCCATGGCTTTTGTTTTTCAACTACTGGCCGAAAAAGATTAGGCACTAGGAGTTACACGATTGCTAATACATTTTCTGATCGCCTGGAGAGTATCTACATGTTTTGTGTTGATCTAGAGGTCCAATGAACGAATTATTTGAGAGGAAATGCATATAGGCTCTTGGCGTTCCACGACCGTTGCTTTCGCCAATCAGCCTGCATCAAATAGCCCGACTGTGTGGACAATGAGACCGTCAATGCCACGCAGTTGGGAAATCTCTACGTTCATGCCCGATGGCCGACGTACGGAAAGTATACATGTACGCCACCGAAGCGCCTACCTCACCGCGCATTATCTGGTGCGGCTACTGATGGCTGCAATAAATTAAAAGGTAGCCATGGGTTGATGTGGTCATGAGTACTGAAAGCTAACCGCATCATTAAACAAGGATGGTGGACGTGACGCGCTGGGTTTGGAAGTGCACGAAAATTCACACCGTTGGTGGGAGACACTCCATGACATGGCAGCGTAGCAGCCAATGGCGCGCATACAATCGTAAGAATGAGTAACTCCTGCATGGATTTCTTAAATTTTGTTTTACAATTTTATTTCCGCGCCCCCATAAATTGACTAGCATCACTTCGCAGGCTACAATGAGATTTAACGTCAGTCACAATCACCGTACCTGTAACACCGTTCAGAACTAAATACGTATGTATGCATGGTTATGTCGGTACAATATGAGAGAGTGAAAGTTTTCCGGCGAAGTTGGAGCCGAATTTCTTCCGCAACAGGATCATGGAGATTGGACAGGGGCAAATGATTATTTGCGAACAAAGAACAATCCAGAGTTTGAGACTTCGTCGTTATCCCAGAGTTGCAGAGAGTATGAGGACATCTCGAAAGGTTCCGAATCATCACGCGGCCTTCGTGGGATGAGAGTCGCAGGACGGTGACGGCTGACGTGGTCATACCTTACGACGTCTTTTGGGGCGCTGTTGGTGCAAAAGTGCCGTTTTTGATGATAGCAGGTCCATATGAATGAACAAGAGCCCCCGATCGGATTGCAGTGACACCTGTTGATGAGAACTGGCTTGCTCGCCAGTTCACGAAGTGCTGTGATGAGGTAGCACTACGGATGATATTGCTGGTCTATTAAAAAGATCTGTTTGGGGGCGTATTAAAATACGTGGGCTTAGAAGAATCCAGTGGGGTCGATGAATCTCGTGAATTGGTCGAAACGGTACAGAAGCAACTTGAAACGCATAATATCCGAAGTTCGTAGGTTCCAACGGCGGAACTTCACAGGGCAGTCCTTTGAAACTGAGTGGGGTAAAGTGGCCATAAAAATTCATCACAACCCGCCAATCACAGCTACGTGAACACACATTAAATAGATCGCCGCCGATCGATCAGTCGTTGGCGTCGACAACCTACACATGGCAAGGTGGTCTACAGGTTGACTGACTGGCTGATAGCAGCCTCCAACGGGGTCAACAGGTTTGTGGTGGATACAAAGTTTTTGACTTGAGGTTGGTCAGCTTCTCGGTTTTGTGGAAAGAAGCGTCAGTTCCAATACCAGTTTTTGGGAGGGCTGTGGAGGTCAACGGAGGTAGGAAGCAGCCGTTTTTATGAGAGTTCCGTCTCTCGATGCGTAAAATCACAGAGCCGTGCGTTATATTTCTTAATGTGAAGAATGGGTGTGGTATCTGAGCTGATGATTACGAGAGTGAGGATTAATGCAACGTCAATCTGACAGAACCTTGGCGGATAAATATCCAGCTCCGTAAGACGCAACTCATGAGACTCGGTTCTCAATACATGAACGACCGTAGTGACATATGGTTAAACATTTACGAGGACTAATTTGTCCTTCTGATGGAAGTGGGGCCGAATCGCAGTTACTTTCCTAGAATGAGACCAGAAGAAAGTAAGAAACTTAAAACAGAAAGAACCAAACTGTCTGAAAATTCGCACGAGTAGCACCTAAGTATTGGTATTCTTTCTCGCATTCACACTCACGTTGAGGGAGTCCGATAGAGAGTACAAAACGGAAGTCCATAGGTCCTTCTCCATGAGAACCAGTTGAAGAGCGAAACCGACCGGGTATTACGAATGGAATGATCACTGGACGTATCTAGTGACCGGCAACCTTTAACGCCATCTGTAAGCAGTAGTAACGAGGGAGAAATCGAGAGAGTACGATCCCTGATGAAAAGAATGAACAAAAACGGGCAACAAATAAAACTATAAGGCACACCTTTGATGCTGCGTTGACAACTACAGGACGCACAGTTGACGTGCACACAACAGAGCTCATTGATAAGATCTGACTCTGATCACTTAAGGAGGTTACACTTCACCCCCTTAGTGATGGGGTTTGTCAATCGGACCGTGTGGTTCACCCAAACGAACGCCTTATCAAAGTTAAGCTAAAGGACGTCAACACTACTATTCTGAACATCTGTTTTCTCCTATCGGTCAGTGACTACTGGTAGATGTGTAGTACAAGAACGACTTCTAAGGCCATGTTGCACACGAGTAAACGGTTGCGAGGAGGTAAGTGTTCATAAAGCAAGCCATATTCGAGCGCCACCAATACTCTGGACAAACAAAACAGCAAAGGGATCGACCGTCCACGATTTTTAAAGATAAAAGTAACAATAGTGAACTTACAACTGTCTAGTACTAGACCATATGAAACAGACAGCGCAAACAATAGATAGATAAAGATCAGCAAATTGTTTAGCGACTTCACGCAATGCCGAGAGTAAGACGCCGTCAGAATCGGGAGAACTATCTACAAACCGCGGAAGCTCTTCAAGAACAGCCGCAAATTAAGTGCCTGCAGTGCTAATCCCGCCTCCCGAGTCGGCAGTTCGAATCCGAGGAGCAGATACCGTAAAGTTCTGCAAAATCACCAAAGGCTTCCAGGTCAGAGCCCATAAGCACTGTAAGACACAAAAACCATGGTACTTCAACGTTGACTTGCCGAGTTGATCAAGAATGTCGAAAGAGGCTTTTCGGGTCTTTGATGAGCTGTGAAGTTAGCTGTTGTTAATAATGCAAGCGGTTCCCTCCGGATACGCTTGGTACATCAGATGCCGAAATACGCACGAAAAATCTGACCAACCTCAGACCGAGACTTCTGTTAACGTGTAGGTGTCCCTTTGACCTGACACTTCTGTATGAAATATGTTAGAATTAACCTGTAAATTTTGCCACTTACATGCTCACGTTAATAACCATGTTGACACACCGTATTTGATCAATCAACGGGGTTCAAAGTTTGCAACCATTTATTTTACAGTTAAGGCGGAAGCATGACACGGTTGGCGAATCAAGCTCGGCCAACACTGCTAGTGACCGTAACATTCTCCCTCTCATGCACCCTGCAAACGATTTTCCAGAGTTGTTGGTCACGGACATTGCCAAATCAAAAGCCGTCAGGTTTTGTTCTACAAATCCAAGCTACGAGATGTCCTAAGCAAAACAAGAACGTGAAGCGACCTCTTATAATGGTTTTTGTTGCAATTTTGTTGTACAATCTAACACTTCCCGGTAAGGGTTTTGCATAGCACAATTGTGAACGCTATTCTCGTTCGTATAAAAACCTCACTCCTTCGTTCTGCGCGCTACACGCAGGACCTTAACTGGTTGTATACTTCTGTTTCCTCGGTCGTCGTAATACACAGAGTGCTGTGTTGTTCGTCGATTTCTGTTTTTTCGCTATTGTGTAAGTCATCAAGCTCGGAGTGAAACTTCGTGGGAATGTCTCCACATAAAACAAAACACAGCGGGCCTCGACTCTGCATTATGAGCCAAACGATACGTGATCCTAGTGAAAAGGTTTCACCAAGAAAACGAGGTACAACATAGGGACCATTCTAACACTCACTCTCACTTATGTCGTACCCCCACAGGCGTGCACTGGTTCAATCGGTGGTTTGCAACAATTCAAATCATTTCTGTTGTACTCTCAAAATTCTGAGGAGTCTATACATCTTGTCACCAACATGTGTCTCGGACTTACGTGTCGTATTCTTCTGCCTTGTACACCTGATTATAAATATTTTTGTCCCCAATAAAGGCGTTTGTGCATGTCGCTTATCCAAAATAAGTTCCAGTGTTCGACTGAGAACTTGATACAAGTAGTTGTGTTTCAGAATCGCAAACGGTGTAAACTTCCGAACGATCGTGAAGAGAACATTCGATAACGTGGCGCACAGCTCAGTAACCGAATGGGAGAGGTTAAATTCGTTCCGAGTTTGAGCTGCCTAATAGGAACGTAGTGTGTTGTCGTTCGCTTCGCGAACGTTTTAACGACTATCAGTGGCTGAACAGTTTTGACAAACAAATGATACAAAATCACCAAATAATCGCTTAGCCCGAGGGAAGTAATTACTTCAAGATGATCGAGTATTAGGTGCTTACTGGTGAGAGCATAGTCAAGACGCGATGAAATACAGTCATCGCACCAGAGCGTGAATTCACGTTTGTGCTCACTTGAACCCAAGGTTTTCATTACATGGAAAAAACTTGTCTTCACTAAATCTTCGGAGTTTATGTACGACAGCACAGGGATGGTGGCTTCTGGGAGGTTGAAGTCTCTCATTACAAGGATACGACAGAAACCTACAAATGACAACCTCTAAACTCGCCAAAGCAAGCACACCTCATACATGAATAGTGGAAGGAGGTCCGTACAGCACCCCCAGTCAATAGAAGGTCAATACTGTTCGAGTAAATCGTGCCCTAGACTGTTTCCGGAATGACAGTAAGTTTCGGATTACTATAATCAAAAGCTTGGAAAGAAGAGTACATAGAGAGGTTGCCTCATTTTTTTTTATTTTTGGTTCTATCAGACCGAAATAACAGAAGATCATCAACGTCGAGGTCATAGCCCGGCGTTATTCAAAGACTCGGTTAACGAAGCTATAAGGTTTAGTGGATTTAGTAAATAAGCTGGCAGAGATGACAAAAGGATACGTAATAATCGGACAGTGTGATCGATGGAACAGTCGCCGACCCCCTACAGTCGGTTGAGGTAGGTTTTTCTGTGCCGTTAAACCTTCGAGGAGTAGTATGAAACTACCACCACGAGCAAAATTACCAGATTTCAGTTTCTCATGTTTCCCCAGTGACTTTGAACACAGGGAGAGACGTTCCTCAGATGCACAGGTTAGACAGAAAACGCGCTAAATGCGTTGTTCATATTAAAGTCTGGAACGTCTCTGATCATGATGACGTTTCAAGATCGACCAAAATTCAGGGGTTCCATTCTTGTCATCCTGCGCTATTACCTTTCAGCGCAAGGTGTCTGGGAAAATCTGGGTCAGAGGAGTGCTACAGAGTTTGTAAGAGGTCAAAAGCATTAGTTCAATATCGGTGGCACGCGCTAGTGCATTCCGTGTTAGCCACGGCTTCCCAAAATGCGCGGAATCGGACATTTTTCCTAGACGCTTGATGGAATCCCGGCAGAACGATCTGACTCTCATTTCTGTGCATAGGTCCCGTCCGAGTCTGTGATCATGCTATCCGCATAGCTTCAAACAGCTACCGGTGTGTCTGAGGTGGTCATGGATAATAACAGTCTTCCGGAGAAATCGGACTCTCTGACGTACTGAGTCGAATACCTCTGAAGTTTACAGACGATCTTGCACTACATGCAACAGCAGCATTCGACTTTTTGTTGGTAATAACTGATATAACGGCCAAGTTGAGTACCGAATGATCAGCAGTGGTAGACTTGAGAACCGGGTGCTGCCGCCTTTCTTTGCATCTTCAGCGGCTTTCTTAAGTCGAAGTAATTCAGTGGACTCAACAGCTGGAGGCCGGGTAGCATTCATGTTCATCACAATTTGTCAAGTCGAATGACAACGGCTACAGTAGTTGGATGCAACGCAACCGGCTTGCAATCGGCAGTTAATACTATTCTCCAGGCATACGCAGACATTCTACATGAATCCAGGTATCATGATAAATGTAATGCATTACGTGGTCTCTACTAAGGATTAAGACTGAGCATGAACATAAGTTTGGAAGCCTCACCACGACTGAAGAGAACGGCAGAATGAGAATGAACAATGTTAACAACAACAGAAAATTTCAAGTCCAGTAATATTCACGAGCCAAAATTTGAATTCAAGGTTGTAATGAGATCACCTTCGACGTCCCCGACTCAACCGCACCTTTTGACGGTAACTTATGGGTGCCGATTTAATACAAACTACTAACAAAAAAGTTAGTGTGTTGGTGTGGGTATTGCAGTTTTACCCTTAGTTGTACAATGAGTTCGAGCCATCTTCACTACTGTAGGCCGCATTCACTAAGATAACACCGTTTTAGCCATTACCGTTGGGAACGTCGCTCAACCAGTGTGACGCTTGTCTGAATTCTGAAGGTCAACTTGAGTTCCGTCGGCATGCGTCCTCTTCGGCGGCTATCCTGCGGTTAGCCTTAAGGTTTCTCCTACATCCAGCTCCCTAGTGCCTTCACTTGTTGCGTTGAAGTCAGCTTGTGTACAGTGAGTAAATCAAACCGGGACTATCTCCAGGTCACTGTGGTACGAACCAACTGGTTCGTACCGTAGGGAAACTAGCTCTTTAAGGAGCAAGTTTCACGATAACTCCTTGCATTGGAGTCAGCTCGTGTATGACAAGTCATTAAGTAAAGTTTGCCTACACATTCATCGTCTCTTCTTTAAGACTTCCGAACTGCGTTAGCATAAGGCGGGAGAAAATTTGAGAGTATGAACCGAAGATAAGTTGCTCCTCCGGTTTTGCTATCATTTGCCTGAAAGTGTTCCGCATTTGGTTACTAATGTGTGCAAGCATCTTAGAAGCGAAATACCGTTGGTCGTAAGTTGCTTTTAATTTACTGGTCATAAACTAAGTTATCTAAGCCAGAAGAATATGACCCGTCTCTTATCCTTGCCTCAACAAGCAGAATGGAAAAAGGTAGTGACCGGAATTCAATGTGACATGCGATAGATGGTGTCATCAATCGTGCGCATGCATAAGCACAGAACTATATAAACTGCATGGCAAATATTCTCACCTGTGCTGGGTCTGTGTAAAATGTAAGACCAGAGGAAGAAAGTCGCTTAGTCTTTCAGACAGATCGGAATCCGTAATAGGTGCTTCACACAGCACGAATTCCAGTACCCGGTCCCCAAACCAACCTCGGAACTCTGCGCCTGCAAAAAACGTGACTAAACAACACGGAACCTCGAGAAATGGTGTGCGCACGCCGACGACCTACTGCAAGCAGCCCGTAGGCCCCACACCGGGAGATAGCTCACTTGTGCGCTCGAAGCCATTTACGTCAACGTTGATAAGCCCTCAGAACCAAATCCTGGTGTCCCAAAAGCTCCAAAAGGCCAATGAGACTGCTCAGAGATCACAAAAAGCAACTACAAGTAAGGCTCCTAGACCTTGGAAGGCAACAAGTCTGACGCAAAAAGGACATAAAAAGTAAAACTGCAGAACGCCCCTGAGCGATCGCGCGCACCTAACCCCTACTAATGTCGACGCGGCGCTTACACGGATAGTGCAACGAGGCAAATCTGCGTAACGTTACGGCCACTCTACAAAAGCATATTAGTGCAGTTAGACAATTGCAAAGTCCCTATGAGGCCACCCTAAAAGGAGCCAGGAACATAATTATTCACGCCCCCGAACCGGCCATACAGGATCCTAAACACAGGAGATCCTCGGAAAGACAACTAATTCTAAACGTTCTGCGAAACGCTGAGCTACCTGCAGCGACGAAATGGCGCCGAGAGCACAGATTCAGTAAGTGGACTGTATCTAATACATAAACAAACCGTCCCAGACCACCCCTAGTCGAACTTCGATCGTAACATTCGAGATCTGGTACTAACTAAAGCTGACACGATAGCTCAGAGAATGCCAAGCACAAAGGTTGCGGGGGATACAGCCATACATCACAAATCCGACCCGTATGTGGAGATATCGGCTGCACCAGAAATCAAAAGCGAGCGTCTCGTCACAAACCAGGCCCAGGAAGGAAATCACAACTCCAAGGGAACAAGACGACGACGCAACAGTTTAGGAGGGCCAACCACCGATGAGAAAAATGGTTTACATCGGTTCGGTTCATATCCTGATATCCGAAAACAAACGAACTTTTCCCTCGGAGGAAACCTCCGAGGGATTAGATGTTACCAATCTACGGAGCAGGCAGAAGGTCAGATCGCGAGAGCTGAAATGCATGCTGGCCAATGTATGCAGCCTGCTTAATAAGAGAGACGAGCTGCAAACAGCGATTCACTCCGTAGATATTTGCTTGCTCACAGAAACATGGTTCAAAGAAGAAATAGATTTGGGGGATTGGGCGCGTGGGTTCCAGTGGCACCGCAGCGATCGTGGCAATGCCGTTGAAGACGGTTGCCTATTGTTGATCAAAAGTTCTATAAGGCAATCACCCGTGAACTATAACTGCAGCTGCGAGAGCATTCAAACCGCCGTCAGCCTTCTCCATGTCAACCCCCCATTGGTAGTCTTCGGAGTGTATCGAAGTTCGGGTGCGCAACCAAAAAAAGACGAAGCATTGCTGAAATCGCTCCAGTCGGTTTACCAATCAGGCTATCGCGTTCTCGTTCTGGGGGATTTTAATGCTCCTAAAGTCAACTGGCGATTAAGCTCTGTCAGTGGTAAAGATTTTGATCACAAATTGCTTAACCTAGTCAACAATTTCACATTAACACAGCATATTAGAGTGGCCATGAGATCCCGGCCTGGTCAGATAGCCTCAATGCCAGATTTAATCATAACTCGCCATAGCACTGACATCGCTAACATGTTGACTGCGGCACCACTCGGAAAGAGCGATCACATGAGGATTTATTTCTCGATCCAGTGTTTCCTATTGGTAAAACAAACACACAAAGCGCGACTTTTTCACCGAATCGACCACAATAAACTGATATTGGAAGCTGATAAAATGACCTGGAACACAACAGTTTCTGTAGAGAACGTTGACAACTTCCGGGCTCTTACAGATAAGAATGTCCTTCAGAAACCAGTCGGAGGAAGGGGTCTACAGCCAGGGGTTCGTCCCAGGGTCAAGAGAGCTTTCCAACGCAAGTATATGGCCTGGAAAGAATATATTCAGCTAAAGGGGTTTAAAAACTTCATAATATACAGAAAAGCTCGAAAAGAGGCAATTAAGGTAGCAAGGAATGTTCATCTCATCTATGAGCTTAACCTAGCACGTGACATTAAAAAGAATCTCAAGAGGTTATACGGTTATGCTCAATCCAGATCCTCCCTAAGAAATGGAACTGGGATCACACTTTCCTATAACGGAAAGATTAT
This sequence comes from Paragonimus heterotremus, assembly GCA_013368495.1. NCBI lineage: Eukaryota > Metazoa > Platyhelminthes > Trematoda > Plagiorchiida > Troglotrematidae > Paragonimus > Paragonimus heterotremus. The sequence goes on along the minus strand of LUCH01002842.1, from coordinate 25,484 downwards.
AACGACTGACAAGAGCATAGCGGGCGCATTCATGGCACCGTTTCAGAGTGTTTATTGTTCAAACAATGCAGCACCTGAGCCTCACTTTGACACTGTGGGTGTCGCCAAGGTGAATCAGGATATTGCGTCCCAGGAAGTTGAACGAGCAATATTCCAGCTAAACAGTACAAAGTCCGCAGGACCCGACCATATCCACCCAGATATTCTGGAACCTCTGGCCAAATTGCTGGCGTCGCCTTTTACCTAGCTGTTCAATCTCACATTAGAAACAGGGGTAGTTGTGAGGGAGTGGAAACAAGCCACTATAATCCCCATCTTCAAAAATGGTAACCGTTCAGAGGTCAGAAATTACATGCCAGTAAGCCTAACTAGTGTCGTTAGCAAAATTGTGGACGTGGATTACGTGAGAGGATCGGTCGCTTTCTCTGTGAGCAGAAATTCTTCAAAGCGCCTCAACATGGCTTTCTTAACGGTAGATCTTGTCTCACAAATTTGCTGACGTTTTTAGACGCTGTCACGGAGAAGCTGGATAGAGGGGAAGTGGTCCAGGTGTGTTACCTAGATTTCCAGAAAGCCTTCGACTCTGTCAACCACAGGCTTTGGGGCTGGAAGCTACGAGAAGCTGGAATTTCCCCTGGAATCTGCAGGTGGGTACAGACGTTCCTAGTTGGAAGACCGTGCAGGGTCAGTTTGAGAGGAGCACTGCCAGACAAGGGCTCCCCATTAAGCGGAGTACCTCAAGGGTCAATCCTTGCCCCTCTGCTCTTCCCGGTATACGTAAATGACTTGACCGATAACCTGGTCGGCCCATGTTACCTGTATGCAGATGACATAAAGCTGGTGGGAAATGCGTTGGACTCGAGCGTCCTTCAGGAGGACATTCTGAAGATCTGTGAGTTGACAATGAGGTGGGATTTATCACTGAATGTTCTCAAAAACCATGTCCTTGTTAATGCTTCTCAGTCGACCACCAGGTATATAAGGGATGCACATGGACGGACAGTCAAGTTTGAAACAAAACAGCAATCGAGAGACTTAGGTATCCAGGTCACTAGCACGTTCGATCCAACTATCCAGTGGACTGCAGTCACGACAAAAGCACGGAGAGCGTTATACCGACTAAAATCGCCAACACATGTCCAACAATGTTCATCCCACTGTTCTCGGCTATAGTTCGCCCTTACCTGGAATATTGTGCCCAAGCCTGGTCACCGTATTTAAAAAAGGATATGGCTGTCCTCGGAAAAGTAAAAAGGCTCTCTACACATATGGTATGGGGTATGAAGGGTCTAAGTTACCAAGACCGGCTAAGCTTGTTGAACTTATTCCCGCTCGAACGCCCGCGGGTAACAGGAGACCTTATTGAAGTGTACAAAATTACCCATCACACCGGCACAAGTCCCCTGGGATGTTTGTTCGTGACACATCAGGACAGAGATTTGAGAGGACATAGGTTTATGATCAAGAAAACAGGATCACGATTGGCAGTCAGGTTTAACGTTTTCACTAACTGGGTATTCAACTCGTGGAACAAATTGCATGCAAAGATCGTGGAGGTCTCAAGCGTAGATGTATTCAAAACAGAGACAGACAAATGCCGGAACAACCTTTTTTCTACTTTGTTCTAATCGAAAAATGATTTCCTCTTGCTGTTCAGGACAGCCTGGATTTGTCATGTTTCTTTTATTCCTGCCCTTAGACCATTACCGAAAGCACCCGCATAGACAGTAAACGCAATCTGGTTAATCTCCGGTTCACACCAGTCAATCATCAGGACGTCAACAGGCTCAGGCTTTTCTCAAGTCCTGGTTTTGAAATTCAAATTGATCAAGAAACTAGCTTCGCGATACTGGTGTATATATATACCAACATCGCGAAGCTATTCTTCATTAAAAGAGAATGTTACAAACATGTTTGAGTTGTGTAAAACCATACAACGAATAAGGACGTGAACGAAATGGAACACAATTATATTTCAAATCTGCCTGAAGAGAGCAATCACCAAAGGAGATAAAGTAATCCCCAGTATCAAGAGTTCGTGCAGTCACTATACGATCTACAAAAACACAAACATGCATCTGGAGAACTCGGTTCTCAGCCCTTTACATGCGTACTACTGACCGAATCGCAGTAAACAACGAACTGCCGCAAAACTATAACTTTGTGTCGTCATAACGGTACAACGAATGTACCAACGGTATAATCGTACAATATACCCTTCCGTTATGTTAATGGGTTCAGTGGGTGGTATACGGAAGTAGAAAGCCACGGCTTTTGATGGTTCCGTTTCCCCGGACTATGAGCCTCTGTACCAGAGGGGTTGTCACACGTGGCCATCCTTTTTGTTTGTATCAAAGGGCTAAAACGGAAAAGATATAGATAAACGAAGATATAGATGCAGGCCTACTGTTATTAAGCTCGCAATTATATAGCTGGGTGAACATCCATAACCAGGTGTGAGCCATTCAACAGACGACCCTACATACGCGGCTGTGTGCAGAATAATATGCTGGCCTTTGGACTAAATGCTAGAGTGGCGATGCAGAAGAGATTTGAACGCAGCGACAGTCGTGTCACTCACGATATGTTCTGGCAGGGAGTTCCAGACTTTGCAGACCCGAACCGAGAAGTTCAACTCTGTTGTACGGACATTTAACTTTCAAGGAATACCCTCTGAGTGAGCTAGTATCTGCAAGAATGAGCAGGAATTTACATGGAGGGTTAGGGGTCATTGTAATTATGTACGCTAACATTAGGTCACTCGTCTGTCTGCGGTATTCCAGGGAGAAGAGATTTAGCTCGCGAAGCCGATCAGTGTATGGTTTTGCATTCAACCCACTAACTGCTTTCGTCGCAGATCTCTGAACAGTTTCCAGAATTAGTTTATCCTTTTGTATGTGGGGAAGTCAAACAAGCGTTCCCTGTTCGAGGTAGGGACCAATAAATCTGTTATACAAGTGATTGAAACAGAATCGCTCAAATTTTCCAAACATACTCTTCAGGAACGCAAGTACGCTAATGTCTTTCTTGGCGCTGTCTCCAATACTGGGAGAACTGGAGAGGTTGTGAGCCACAATATTTCAATTACTTCTCAGTTTCAAAACGCAGGACTTAAAGGCCTGCGCCTGTTGATGTCCTATTGCTTGACTGGTGTGATCCGAAGATTGATCAGACAGCGTTTAATGACTATACCGATGCGTTCGGTAGTGGTCTAAGGTCATGGACAAAAGGAAAGGGATGACAAATAATGGTTGCCTTAAAGAAAGCAGATCATTCATGGAGGAAAAAGGTTGCGCCAACATTTGTCAAGCTTTCTATGAAAAACATCAAATTTAGAAGCCTCAACAATCTTTTCAGGCAATTTTCTGCCACATCCAGCTTATAGAAAGGCTCATACTTGGTTCACTCCAACCGCATTTCCCCCCACCAGGACACGGCCATTTCGTCACAAGTTCCTTTTTAACCTCAAATCCCACTAAAATTTTCGGGGGTGTAAAACTGCAAACTACACTCCAGTACTGCAGAGGGTGGAAGCGGACCACAAGCCATCGAACCTGAGCAACCAGAAGCGGAAAAAACGTCCCACAGGAACGCTCACATATGCTAAGGCTGCGACGAAACGGTCGAAACCCTCCAAAAAGACTCAGGAAACCCTGACATAGTCCGCACACTCCCCCTCGCTATTATGGCTGTTTTCTCAAGCTCTTCCTCGCGCTCTTCTATCTCTTTTCGCACCTAACCAAATGGGCAGGTTGTCCTCAAGTGCGCGTACACTAACCGTCAGAGCCTTTTAAACAAACTGCCGGAAATCAGGCGGTTGGTCTACGACACTCTTCCTCATCTCCCTTTAACAGAAGTCTGGCTTTCCGCAGATATCGGTGATTTTTTCAAGGTCAAGTTCAATTTGCACAGGATGAAATAGCTGTCGCCAATAGAGCGTCCGGACTATTCGTACCGGAATGCCAGAGAACAGCACCCAGAGCTGCGCTTGTCCCACTTGAAGAAGGATTCACGAACACTTTAGGTTCCGTTCTTTTTGATTTCAAAGCCCATTTTGATTATCCAGCAATCTATGTGGACAAGAGAAATGATTAAATTGAGGATGAATGAAAAATAACCGCAAAACTCAGTGGCTGTTTAAATACATGATAATTGGCGTAAACTTTCTCTACACTACAAGGGACCTGAACCATGATAGACAAGACCGACAGGTAGTGGTATACCCCATGGAGGAGGCATCAGTGAACCCTCTAGTTACATCTCCAACTCCATACCCTCCTGAACGAGAGCACTAGAATAGCACACTTCCGTAGATATGCTGTCACAGACGTATTTGGCTCTCATCTTCCCCCAACTGTGCAGGTATTCTACCAACTGGGAAGGTCTTTTCTAAACAGCAGGTAACTGTATGTAACAAGTAATTCTATCAAACCGTTATCTCACAAAAAAACCGTGCAAAAAATAGCGTTAAAAAGCAAGTGGTCACCTGCAACTCACATTGTTATAAACGGATCTCCATAGGCCTGATTCTATCTCTGACACAAACCAAGATTCTCCAATCATAACCAATTTTACTGTGCACCCCTTGATGTTTTAACGACGGCACCTAGTTGCGGTTTTATCTTTCGATGTCGTGCGTGGCGTTTTTGTGAATGAATGATTTTTTGTTGGGTAACGTTTGTTCGACCTCTATGTCACACCGATAGACAAGCTGGGACGTAGGAGTGAGGCGGAGTGTAGCTAATGAGAGGAGAACTGATCCAAACCCACAACCCCTGAATAGACAGCGGTGTGGGGGTGAATGCAGATTGCTCTAGCTGCCACCCATGGTATCACCGCTCCTGGTCTGCATGCGGTGATGTTTAAGCGCTTCAGCAGTTTGTTCTCTGATCAGAGGTTCCCAACTTGTGCCGAGCACACAGCCCAACCATATGAAAACGCCGTGGCACGTAAAACCGGAAATGGAGAAAGTGTGCATGAACTTGAAAGGTCCTTAGGTTGATAGGCTACCATTCTGAGAAATGCATCAATACTAACGCCCAGAAAACTCTGGGTGATCCTATCCGACCAGCCTCCATTCTCAACCGGCAAACCTATGCTCTCCACACCATACATTACAAAGGAAGGCTTGACTAGTCGCGTCTGCGTTACATTACTTACGGCATGTGAATGTGCCTACAAGGTCACTCTGTCACAGATATAACCTGAAACACTGACTGCAAGACAAAAATTAGCAATCACGCTGCCACATTCCTGTAAGCTACCACAACCTGCCAAGCCTTGTCCGCTGTGCTAAAGAATATCTGGAAAGGTCTCCTGCCACACGTTATCCAGTCGCGTTATGAAAGATATCACAATATCGCCATATGCTACTTCATCTGGGAACTTTTTCCACTCATTCACTATCCGGCTGCTAAAAAAGTTCGCTTGTACGTCTAAACGAGCCGTGCTTTTCTTCAGTCGGAGACTGTAACATCTGATGATGGCTTCTTTACCCATTTGTGCAAACAAATCTGTGGATTTTACGCCACTTATGCTTTTCAGTATCCTGAAGGTCTCAATAAAACCACCGCTCACTCTCCTCCCTTGCATGGGGTACAATCCGAGCTCCTTTAATCAGTCATGATAAGGCTTACCCTTAAATCCTATAATCATTCGAGTTGCGAGTTGTTGCACTCTTTCAATGCGCTGGACATCTCTACGTCGGTAGGGAGCCCACGCCTACATGCAGTACTCCAGGTGAGGCCAAACAATGGCTTTGTATAACAGCAGGAATACTTCTGGTTGCCCGTTAGACAAAACTCGCTTAAGTCTAAACGGCTCACTGCGGGATCTGTGTGCAGCCGCCGCACATTGGGCTAGGGGACTGAAGTCGTTTTTGAGCAATATTCCCAGGTATCGGGCATTCTCTATGCATTCAATAGTGAAAGGACCCAGGGGACCGGATAATTCCAGGGGTTCAGAGCTTCCAGTTACCGTTTGGCACTTGGCGGCATTCGGTGGTAGGTTCCATTTAATAGAACATTTTGCTACTGTCTTCAGATCCTGCGTTAATGAGGCACGATTTGTAGACCCTGCTATCTTAACACCATCTGCGACTACGAAGCATGGGTTGCTAAGCCCACTCACTAGATCATTTACGAACAGCAGGAACAGGAGAAGACCTAAAACGGATCCTTTAAAGACGCAACTATGGGACATGCCTATCTCAGCAGATCCGCTTCCAACCTTTACTTTAAAAACCCGGTTATGTCAGAAATTCTCTACCTAGTCAGCCACTAGGTTGAGGATACTACACCACTTCATTTTGTGAATGGGATAATGGCGATTTACTGAATCGAAGGCTTTGCTGAAAGCCAAGTAGCAAACCCCGAATTTCCGGCCTTCGTCCAATCGTCTCGTGATCTCATCCATGACGTACGAAAGGTTGGATAGACGTGATTTTCCTTTCTGAAAACCGCTTTGTGCAATGCTAAAAAGGCTGCTTTCAACAAGATTCGTCATAACCTTATCCCTAATCAGCCGTTTGTTACGACCCGACCTGATAGAGAAAAGACAAG
>LUCH01002841.1:69684-87273 GCA_013368495.1 Paragonimus heterotremus | reverse complement strand
GCATGTAACAGAGTTTATCCGAAAACGTGTTGTGTTGTTGTTTTTACTCAAGTCAAAGAAAAATGTATAGTGTGGTGTGATGCAGCAGTTACACAATGTTAGCGAAATGAAGTACAAAATAATGAAATCTTTACAGGAGTGCATTTATTTATTTGCCATTTTAACTTTCCGATACAATCATGGAAGGCATCACTTTTGACTATCTCTCTGGCGCAGAGATTGTTCACTTGCAACAAACGGAACCATCAAGAGCCGTTTGCTTCTACTTCTGTTCATCCCCACTGAACCAACTGGCAGTGTGGTGGACTAATCAGTCAACTGATAAAAATGTCCAAAATATGGTAGAATCAAAGGTTGGTTTTGACCGTAGCGGATAGGCTCAAAAGGTAAGCCTTCAGATCAAACGGAAGATGTATCGGTAAAATAGGAACAACTCGCTGTTAAGTCGAAGCTAAAAAGGATGAACGAAATGCGAACACTCCATGGTGTTTGTCCGCTGCCGGTTTTGAATTTCGTTGATTTGTTTTAGTTTGCCTCTTTTTAAGCACGGGTTCAACTTGTTTAGTTTTTGTTTTCGGAATGAGAAACCCTCTTTAGGTGTGTGAGATGAGCGGAATTATTGAAGAATCACCACGTTCCCCACAAGCTCATCCCGCATCCAAAACTGTTGTTTCGTCAAGCGATGTTGTCCCACGGAAGTGCGTATGCAGTGTTGTTGATAATGGCTTAAACCAACTGCACGAGCGTGAAACTCCTGGTGTTGTGGGAAATGCCAAATGTGTTCAGTTTTCAGGAGTTGTTGTCTATTCCTTTGCTCGAGAACAAGGGTTTTCGTCTATTCCGGATACTGGATGGTGTTCCCTTGGTATGGCGCGTCACCATTTCAGCGTATCGCGCTATGATTTGCACCATCATCAAATTTTAATACGACTGCGCCGTCGACGTCGGCGAATGTTGTCTCACAATTCCAGAGTAGTACTAAATCGAAATAACTTCGGAAAGTCTATACTTTCCCACGGATTGCGAACAAAACGGATCACTAACCCATCTGCGTTTTGTGACGAAACAAGGATGAGCCCTGGCGACTCTTGCCGCGTCCCAAATTTCCCTTCGCCACCTCCACTTTCTCCACAATTAGTTCCAGAGCGTTCCGCGTTTCCGGAGTTTTCCAGTCCTTTGACTGGTGGTACCAGTTGTAACGCTCAGGCAACACCTCCACCCCCATGTCTTTCTCCGCCATCTCCCAGACGCGTCTTAGCAAATTTGGAAGATTCTCTAATCAACTCAAACGTTACTTCATATCCAGAGAGCTTTGATACTGATTCAGAAGCTTCTCTCGATCATATTCCCACGGTGCATAATCTCAAAACTGTCCGTTCGTCTCGCAGTAGAGGAAAACTTCTTCCCATACATGCATCTGCTCGTATACGCATGTTAAAAGAGTCAGGTAAGTTTCGGTCATTGAAAAATGTTTTTATCCCAACGTTCCACCGTAACCTCAAATATTGTGGCCTTCTTCGAACTGTTTTTTTTTTTATTCACAGGACATTCTGAGATGGCTGTAGTTCATCTGAATTTCAGTCATTCTCCAACCTAGTATGTCGGCTGATAAATGGTGTCATTATTTTAGCTTGATACACTGGTTTTCATGTGCTACTGTTAGACCCGAGATACCCAACTCTTCAATATTCTAAGGTATTTCCAATGGACTTGTCATTTAGGTGTGACGCGGTTGGATGAATCCGAACGGGAAGTTTGTTTGAGCGTTCGTGCCACCCGTTCGCGCATCGGATGTGATTGTGGTCCCCGCTATCCTTGCACACCTGGTAGATGTTCCTGTATTGAAGATGGTGTTCAGTGTCAAGTGAGTCTCAAATTTTACTGGCAAACCATTTTTATCAGTTAGTTACTTGAGTGTTGCCTGTGTATGCTGCCTGGATTAGTTCGTAGTTCGTTACCATGTATTTAATACTCACAATCAATGCCTAGGTTGACACCCCCCATTCTTAAGTTCGACGGACCGTTTTCAGAAGGTTACATAAAGTCGCCTTCTGTAATGACAGTTTTTAAGGTCACGTTTTATATCCTGTTCCTTCTTTGAACTGAGGACATCGTAGTTAATCTACTTATTTGGAAAAGTGAACAGAACTGTTAAAGGGTATCGGGAATTATCATCGTTCAGACAGATTACCCCATTTATCCTACTTCCTTTCTCTCAGTTTTACCTCATTAGACCTGAAGAGTATACACTGACACTTTTAATGTCCGTACGCTACAATAACTAATTCAACGAGCGGATGTGTGAAGCATCTTTCCAAGTCGAGAATGGTGTGTGTCGTACTTTTGGAACGCGCATTGGGGATCTTAACATCACCATTTATTTTGTTTTCGACCTTGTACAGCGGTTTTTTCTTAGGGTCTTTAGTTACGGTAGGTCTAAATCTCCTTGCGAAGCGGAAGTGGGCATCGTCATGAGTTTCAAGGCCAAGTTGGATTTCACTGCGTATTTGTTTGTACTGCTTCAAACTTGTTACTTTTGTCTGTCGATACAGTTCATGAATATATTCACTTGTCACATCTGCTTATGTTCAGACAGTCGGCATTTCGATTTCCAAAAGAGCTTTTCACGATACCTTTGATTTTATTAGTTGTCCTCCAGTTATATAAACGCACGTCTTACTTCTAACAGTTAGATTTTGATCCCGAACGCGACAGTGGCTCTCGTAATGCAAGCTTATAGCGAGTCTGTGTGAAGTTCATGAAGATTATGTAACGGAACGAGCTATGGGCGTGAAGGACGTTTTTGCCAAGAATTAATAGACCACTTCTCTCTTTTTTGTTGTACTAATCGCCGACGATAGGTTAGTGGGATTATATGTGAAAAGTGGCCCAACTTTATAACTTTTCTGCACGACGTAACAGGTAACCCAAATGCCTAGTTGAGTAATCTAACACACCTGAACCAGCCAACTCACCCAGGAGCTTGGTTTTGAAGCCTGAAGTTTTGACACTTAATAACGCTCCAGGTTCAAACCTTTCTGTAACTTTTCGGAAATATATTGGTGAAAGTTTGTTGTATAAATCGGCCATACTCCGTTTAATATGAATGTCTGTAACGTTGCATTGTGATTTCTGCTTACCAACTGTTGTCTCGGTTTTAAAAATGGTACCAGAACCTTATGACAACCACAAACCTATCTATCTTATCTGTAACACAGTCCCGGTTTTCATGAATGTAGTTCCTGTGATTCCTCAAACTTAACGACATGAGTGAAAAACAAGCGACATTCTGGCTTGACGGCTGACCTGTCGGCCATATCTTTATTTTACGTCAAACTGAAACATCAGTGTTCCTTTTCTTAACCCATTGTAGCACCCCTGTAACCTGAAGGTTCCTTTTCGCGTGATATCCTTCAAGCTCTCTAGAGTTATCTCTGTCACGTGGGACTTCCAGGGAACTGTGTTCATCTAGGTAACTGTGTGGTCGCCTTGAGCGAGGAGTGTTTTTGTGGGCAGCTGCTTCTAGGTCTACTTCAACCGTCCTTCGACAGTGGTGTTATTTCTTTCTTCAATTGTGTGATGAACAGTAGTCTGGAGTAAACGCTCGAAATGAAGTTGACAAGCGCTAGACTGACCGCTACGGAATATGTGGACGGCACCGTGTTAACTTAGTTCTGCAGGTAGCGTGTTAGACGTGTTAATTTACGTGGGTGATCCATATGGCCTGCACCTTGTACTTTGTATTTGTGGTGTTACAACATAAGGTTAACCCTGTTGTCGCCTTTGATGCAAGATTGAGAGTGTGTTCTCTCATTTGCCTGGGTGATGTGATGTCGTCGGCTTTCAGTATTGTTGACGTGATATCTATAGGGACAATGAAAACGTAATGTATTCATTCCCAGTGTTCTGATCAGAGACCCGACTCATTTGCGCGGAACTTGTGTATAAGCTCCAGGAATTCAGCTGCAATCGTGTCCCCAAATTGGTATGTATCAAGTAGACAGATTGTACGAAAAACAACGATCCGTTGGCGCGTATTCGAGAAACCTTCAGGTCCACAATCCTCAACAGAGGTATTAAGGCACTTCATCAGCTGGCTAGTTGACATTCCGTATACCGACGAGGCATTTTCTGCATTACTCATTGTCAAGTGTTTCTGCTGATGGTTAAGATGAAACGCAAGCTGGTCAATGGGTAAAGTTATTACGGACCATAAAAGTCTCGACTACTCGCTTAATTACTTCATTGGCGGGAAATACTGATATCGTGATGTCTAATCAATTGGCGTGTCCGTGTCCAGGAATTGTTGCATTTTTTTTCGAGCTTTCGCTGTTCTGTCCGCTTTCGTAGACTTGTATTTGGACAGTAAAATCAGAAGACTATATTGTGACATTATCCTCTGTAAAATTTCACACATTGAACGCACATGTAATTTGATTTTACGGGGCACATACAGACGGAGACAGGCTGGACTGGGTCTGCCTTTCAATAATAGTAAGGAGCGTATCTCTCAATTCGCCAAGGCCGTTATCAGTTAACCGCATTATGGTCGGTTTGTGTCGACATCGCGGCTGTTCTGCAATACAGGTGGATAATTGAGCAGAGCACATTGAGGATGGTGATGTTAACCTAATCCAATGTTTATCCGTGTACTTTACTCGTCTCTGTTCGTGTTTGTAAACTGCCATTCTCCTTGTCCGTGTGTGCCCCATATTACCAAGTTACGTTCGGGATACACGAAGTCTTATGTCACCTTTTGACTTCTTTTGACCTTATACTGAATTCTAGATGAGATCCTTTTGTTTGAAACTTGTGCATTCATTTATTTATTTACTGTTTTCTGGAATATCGACAGTATGAAAGCAAGCCCGAGTTGTAGTAACCTGTGTGTAATATTCAGAACTGAAGCACGATGACGTCCAACATTCACTCAAGGTTCCCTCCACACGAAATTGTCCCTTCTGATTTCACTTCAGGTCGACAAAGCAGCTTTCCCCTGTTCGTGTCTGGCTGCCAGCTGTCACAATCCAAGCGGCCGTACGGAATTTTCTCACGAACAGGTTCGAGCTTATGTACATAACGTGCTTCACAGAGTGAGTTTTCTCGTGCGTACTCCTCTTCACATTGACGTTTGTTTCAGCATCTTTGCCATCCTGTTTATACCTGACCGACTTGACAGTATGTAGTCCATGTACAGCCCGGTATACCCTATAATGAGCATTGCAATGTGGGTTTAGTGTTGGATAGTGAAGTTGTGGAAATTGTTGACCGGTTTATTTACTTAATAATTTGCATCAGCATCAGCGGAGTTATGGTGAATAAAACGGTTCACATGTCCTCGACTAGGGCGGTATTCGCGGATCCTAGGCAGTAGAGAAGCGTGGATCAGGTTTATGATGCGACTGTGAAGGATGTGTTGCTTTGCGACTGCGAACCATGGCCTCAAGACAAATGGCGTGAACCGTATCCAGTCAATTGACCATCCGTATCTACGGTCGATCGCCTGCATCCGGCGGCTCCAACGGGTGAACAACGAAGTGGTTATGATGCGCGTATTGATTAGCAAGCGAGTTCCTTCATTCAGTCTAAGTTTGCATAGACTCGGCTAGTTGGAGTATGTATTCAGGATGTCAGCTGGTCGTCTCCCACACCGTACACTTGTCGCTGCGGCCGACTTGCGTAGGGTACAAAGTGGATAAATGATTATCTGGCGTAGAAGAATTAGGTTGTTCATCTAGGTTTTGACCATGGTTGGTCGGGCTCGCTTGTCGGGATTGGACCCTCGTGCCGGGCGAAATTATGGCTAATAAAGCTGAATGTTGTTAATTCTATTGTTGTTGTTGTCGTTGTTGTTGTTGTCTGGTCGAGTTGTCTTTGAGGTAATTGAACTTAATATCGGGAGACAGTGAAAACCGCAGAAAGGTTGTCTTACTGATAACGCCTTATTTTCATATTGTTGTAAAGGGTGGGCACTTCGGTGTTAAATGTTTAGGTATACCGATTTGGCCGTTTGGTATTCAAGTCTCCTTTCTTTTCTGGTTAAAGATTGTTTTTTACTCGTGGTTTCCTAGCCGTTAGGCTTCTGTAAGAACCACTGGTGGATTGCTCTGTTTGACGATGATGATGTTAACCTGACAGATAGGCTTAACGTTGTGAGGAACAGTTCAACTTGGCTGAGCCGTTTCCTATGCAAAGCGGGACCCGAGTGGCGAGTCACTGTGTTCCTGATGGCATTCCGTCGGAAGCCGAAGTGACCTCGGAGTTTGCATTATTGAAACGTGATAGGGCCGTAGGCTTGATTCTTCTACTTTCTCTTTCCAAAGATTAAGTGGAAAGTTTGATATAATAACTGATAACACTTATTCAGCAAGCTTAGGAAATTGATGTGTTGCATTTGAACTCGTACTTATCAAGTATTCTCGCATTTTCGAAAAGGACCGACGTTTGTGTGATAACCATAGGGACATTCTCGTTTCTGTCGTTCCCGAGTTACTCCCTGGTCTACCATTGCGTCGACTCACTGTACTCAGGTAGACCAAATTTTTGAAGAACTTGTAGGATTTCGACCCAGTCGTACATGCAGTGGTCATTTTTCTTCCGCGATATCCCGAAGAATCAGCGGTCTTAACGGTCGCAGTATTTCCAGACCGCCGATCGGTTCTTTCCTACATGATATTTCCCTAATGTTGACCCGTTCAAACAGACCTCTGGAGGATTGTGTATATATTCTAAGATTATTGCATCTTTACTTTGCAGGCAGAGTGAATGTATATGATCTGATTGGTGATCTGATTGGTGTTGATCTAAGATGGCCGACCACCTCCTTCCTGCTCAAGTTTGTTATGAACGACAAACTACAACTTGAGCTTGAAGCTCCTAATATTTTCACTGTCAGGCTTTTACCCCGACAGCAAACTGGCCGATATGAGATATGCCGACGACACTTTCCCGGTTTGCCGCACTACAAAAATATGCATGTCCTGGCAACTAAAACACCCGACGTGGTTAGTCTGCGTGGAATATACTTAGCACTTCCAAAGCCCAATGTCACTTGAACAATATGGCGTTCCCACTCTGACTTTTACAGAAGGCAGTAGGCTTAAATCACGATGTTTACCACTATATGGACTGTTCCGTTGTGTTTGTTTATGTTTATGCATCTGTGTTACCGTATGTTTCGTCCAGTATATCAGTACGGAATTAGGCACATCCGGGCGCATTATATTTCCTAACATCAACCGTATATGGCGAAATAGGACACAAAACGGTGTCGATTAGACAGCAGTTAGCCAACGCCAGGGGATGGTAATCACCAAGTTGATCGGTTGACTGGACGACGAGAGACGAAAACGTAATGCGATTGACGGTACTCGTTTCCGGATTAGCCCGCCACAACGACTGGAGCCTGCACATAAATGTTGCCATAACTAACTTGAGTTGCACTACCTACGGTTGCATTCACATACCCCGTGTCCAGCGTAAACCCGGTAGAATCATCATCATATAATCATAGACGGCAATACATCAGGGGTTCACACTGATACTTAACTGCCGGTAGAGTGACCAGTAGGGATGAATAGAGGTCTCTATGGTTCTACCAGCCAGCCATAGGCTAGTGAAAAAAGTAAAACCATTGGGAACGGATGACCAGTGGTAGTTCGGTTTGTGCCTCCCTTGGATGGGGTGCGTCCATCCACGGTGCCCAGTGCACCCTGTTTGAGTTTGCAGTTGAAGCAGTGTAGCAGTTTGAGGACTCACCAACGAAGACTGATCCGATGTACTAGATCTGTTCAGCCAGAGGGTCCAAGACCGACAAGTCTATTGAGGCGGTTGCCCCCTGTTGCCAAAGACCAATTTGGTTCATTCGCTCTGTGAATGGAGTCCAGCCACTCAAGGTAGCCGGCCGACCTTCCTCACCTGTTAGGGCCGGTGTTCACTGAGGTGATTCGTATGCCTTATTCGGGATTTGTCCATAGTTGACAGGAACTGAGAATGTCCTTACGCTGTACGAACGATACGCCGGCATAAGACGTCATTCAGTGATTCGTATGTTTTCATTTTGGGGCACCTGAAACCCCTTCATGGCGAGGTAATGTACATCATATCTTAGTACTGTCAAAGAGCTTGTGTGGCATTTTATAAGAGATCCGGTTGCCAACGGTGAATCCACCACGCTCTGGTAGCACTCCGCCTACTATCGGCAACCGCTTGTTCGCATGGAGAACTAGGTCTGTTTTGCAGTTAACTCTCACGCAGCCTCGGTGACGCCCGATGACATTGAGTCAATCCACCCGTTTACCCGAGTGCCGGGTAATCTGCGTCATCTGGGACTGCTTAACAGTGTCCGGTTGTTGTTGGGAAGAACGGTGTATGACGACTGCGTACGATCCACTTTCAGCTGTGCTCTGACCCTTGGTTTGTTCGCGGCAACAGTATAGATAAACTTGCAGTTGTTTACCACCGTTACTAGTGCCAGGTAACGTGACGGAACTAGCAGTCTGCGATGGTTAAACCATGTATTGCGTATGGTAGTTGATTGCCTCATTGAGTATTATTACGGAGACAACCGAAGTTGGATAAAACTATTAGGTGATCAGGCAACAACGCGGTCTCAAAATATGGAGTCGTTGGCTGTTCTACCGAATAAAACTGATAAATATGGTGTGCTCGTCTGGGGATCACGTGATTGCCGAGATTGTTGCCCAGAGACATCTTTCGGCATGGCCGTTTGGGGGTACTGAGGAGCGTGTTTATTCCTACATCATTGACCTATTCAACCCTACTATATTGAGCTTTTTGTTTCAGTAAATTCTTGTTTTCGAAATTGTTCCTCGCCGTATATGCGCTGAGCAGCTGCTTATGCCATAGTGTCATTTGATCTGGTTCATGTTCGTTTGTGAATGTATACATGAATCCGGTTTAACGGCATTTGGGCAATAATGGTTGAGATTTCAAGCCTGTTTTTCAGGCTTGGTTTGTCACAGACTATATCAGTCTCACAAGTAATTGTGATGGGCGAGGATGCTCAGTGAACTGTTGAATTAAACTGCAGTAAAACTAAACTGATGTGTGTCCAGACGTGTTTTCCAGCGGGACCAGTAACCCACACATTATCATCCTCATTATCATTGTCGTCTTCATCACTGTAATTAGCTGCTATGCAGTGATGGCTGATACTGATGCCTAACACATTGACGAACAAAGTACATCGCTTCGAAATATATCACCTCGGCTAATATGCGTATCTCGCGATGTTTCCTTTCATTATTGGTAAACTGGATCAAGGGAACACAGTGTTTCAAATGGCAAAAGAAGCTGAAATGTCCCGTTGGTCAAACTTGAAGCCACAGCAATCACACGCTTGTCGGAACTCACAAAGATGTCATCCCTGTTTTGGCCACGGGATAGGTTTATGTCTCGTGACCGTGCCAGAAAAATCTCGACGGACATGTTGGGGGTAGAATTTCATTTTTTCACCAATATGCTTATGAAAAACGGCTATCATGACGGATTCGTTGCGCGAAACGTATTGGTTACACCAACTAAGGACTCCACTCCTGGTGTTGGCAAGAAACTTGTGCTCATCCCACTATCGTTCATAGGGGACAGCCATAGGTGGACAGAAGTTTACAGCAGTCACTAAGACAAACTCTCCTTTCTGCATCATCAAGGAGCCAGTTCACTTCCAGATCTATGCTCAGGTCAGACAGGCCACCTGCTCATGACCTGTCAATACTAGTATGTCTTCCCACTTGTACGACAGTGTATGAGTCGAACGATCAGACGTCCGTACAAACGGAGTAAAGCGGATCACCCAGCTTTGATCAGAACGGGAATCGCGAACTATGTCACCAGCGTAGTCGTGTCACATCTTGTGAACGGCCATCAAGTGAGAGTGTCCAATGCACTTTGGGTCGTTTACAAGCTTCCAATCAGTCAGCCAAAGTCGGCCAGATGACGGATTTTGGCAACGACCGAAATGCTCGCGATCAGACTACTAAACCCAGTGCTTTGTCCACGAAAACAATTCGTTCGGACATTGCAACGTTTTCGGTCGCGGGTGGTTTGTACTCCTAGTTCACCCCACTGCACCCGGACAACTGACCTCGGTCATGAGACCGCATATGTTCAGAATAGTGAGTAGACATCTTTCTGTGCACTGGTAAGTTGATATTTGTTCAGTTTCGACTACTCAAACATCTTTGTTCTACTTCAACATTTGTAATTACGTCGACCCAATACTGACTTATCAAAATCAAATGTCGTTCATCCTCTGTGTTCGGAGCTCTTACTTTATTGACGCTTAACTTTAACACATAAGTGTTTTCTTCTTCAGGTATTTGATCACCGATGTCTGCGTTCAATCGCTCTTATCGGGTGGCACCAGCGAGTAAGCAACGAAGAGGTTAGGATGCGGATGTGTTGCACTGATTGTCAAACGAGTTATTTTGTTCAATCCTTACACTTGTACAGACGTAGGTGGTTAGATCATGTACTAAGGATGCCAGCTAATCGCTTGCCACACCGAGCGCTGTTTGCGGACGCTGCGGCGGATTGGCGTAAGATGCGAGGTGGACAGATGATGACCTGGCGTATAGAATTGAAATCGTTCACGAAGTGGTTGGGCACTGTAGATCGGGTTCGTCTTCCGGGCTGGAGCCCTCGCGACTGACATCATCATATCATCATCATCATAACAGCCATGAGCCTGACCAAATGGCACTGTAGCTCGGGCCGCCGCTCACCTCAACAGTGACGTGGAATATCCTAGAAGAAAACGTTACTAAGAAGATTGAGAATTAATAAAAGAAGACTAGGCGGAAGAACTAGAAATGGTATGGATACAGGTACGCCATTGACTGCGACACATCGCCATCTCGGATAGCGTCTCTAACCAGCGGTTTGGGTGATCACGAGGACCCCATCCAGGCAGGCGACACCTACCCACTTTGCTCAATGGAGCAGTCAAGGTCTTCATATTTCGTGACCACGTTGTTGCTTGACCACCACGCGGTTTTACCCAATTGTTGGTGGTCTCAGTATATAATGCCCGGTACGGTAAACGCTCAGCTGGCATACGGAGAACATGACCCAACCATCTCAAGCTGTGCAACGCGACTGACAGAGTCGATGGCTTGAAATTTTAGGTAAGATGTCGGCTAACCGAGCTCAGTGGCGTGAATGTTGTCGTTGTTTGTCCGTGTTGTCTGTGAAGTGAGTGCACTTTATGACTTGGGGTAGTAGAAGCCATGAGGAAGCTGTCTTGCTGATGACGCCTTACAGCTCGGTTGTTTGTTTGTGAGATGTAGGCGCCTTGATGTTGTATGTTTGAATGTAGACGTAGCTATTTTTAGTGACTAGGTCCCCCTCCCTTTCCCTTCCTTTTCTTCTCTCTTTCTGAACAGGGTTTGTTTCTTCCTCTTCTTCTTTTTCGTGGATGTGTGGCAGTTAATCGTCAGTGTGAACCACTGATGTATTGCTGTCCATAGTGATGATCATGATGATTTTCGAGAACATATGAAACTACTTAATTTTCGGGATTTCTGTATCTAAACTAAACCGTTCAGCGCGAAGTGCCTGCATTTTGCGAACAAACAACCGAACTTCAAGCTGGAATTAGGTGTCATGAAGAACTGTTTCTTCATCGTCTTGACTCCTCCTCACCCTTGTGTGTTATTTTTTCCATAGGCAATTCAGTTAGTGGCATAATTCACAATTGGTTTGCACCCTTAGTAGATGGTTAAACGACGTAAATCAGGATGTACCGAAATATTCAGGGGCGGCTTCTAATTGGATCTCAACCAAATGTGCCCTTTTCGTCCCCATGGTTGCTTGGATCGTGTGTGCCATGGAATCTAACTATCAGCGGTCGGACACTTAAGAGTGATTCGCATCCTCCACTTCGAGTGACCTTCTTTCAGTTTTTAATCGTAATACTGTTCTCACATCCGTGTTACTTACCTATTCTTTATGCCTCAGGAAGACCCTCGCTATCGTCAAGGCTGATATAAAGTAATGATTACTGTCGCAACTTTGGATGTACGAGCTTCTGCTTCGTAATGTGCACACTTGTCGTTGTCGATGCGGCTTCCAAAGTACACGAACCTGAAATGAAGTTGCTCGTGTCATGGCTTTTGGCTTAGTACCTCCGAACTCATGTTAATGTCTTTCTACACCCACCTTAACTTGTCTTGGTATTGTTTGCGGTGTCATTCGCAGTCTATCCCATTCGCTTTAATTGTGCATTCTTCTAAAATCGGTGGTAATTTTAAAATTCACTTTATGTTTTTTCCTCCCCGCTCGTTTCGTTGTGAGCGGGGCGTCCTTAATAATAGTCGTATTTTCCTAGAGCACGCTTCATAGTTCATCATTTGAACCAAATTGGCCAAATCGTTACGAATGGGCTGAGTTTTGACGCTGTAAAATGACTTCTGCATCTGCATGACGTGTTGGATGAAACGGAATGGCGTAAGGGACGCGTCGACAATGCCAACCCTTCCAAGCAGGCCGGCGGTAGTCTCTGTGCCCTCCATGTTAGTGGTTGCAAGAAAGTTAGCCTCCTGTTATGGGAGAAAGGTGCTCTAGTACACCGTCATTCACCTGCTGCGTTACGATGCAGGCTGTTCGACTAAAGGGATCGGTCGATACTCTTAATCCTCCTTTTGTCTTGATATGGGTGGTCCACCAGCACTTCACTCAACATACGGCCATGTTCTCTTCATATCATTGTCAAGGCCATAATACGTCAGTCATCATTCTATCTGCTGATGTCTTCTTTCTTGACCTATCTTACTACCTTCTCACATTCGAACTTATGTGTAGCGTGTCATATTGAAGTACGATCTCCCAGTGTCCGATCGCCGGCTTTCACTGTCATTTATTTGACCTTCGAATGTGAGCGGAACCAGCCCAGAGTGCGCGCCCAACAATTAAACCCTTACGCATTCTGTGTAATTTCTTGTTTCTCAGATGCAACTCGGTCAATAGGGAGTGCTCTATGGAGCACAATAAATGGTCCGTACAACTGGCACAGGGTATGTAAAAATTTTTTCAGAGCTGTTCGATGCCAGATAAAACATTCCCTATGGTAATGCTAAACAAGATACGGTATAATATTCACAGGTAGTACAGACATCCTCAACCAAGGCTTCTGAGTAATTGATCAAGCTATTGAAGTTAATGTTGGTTTTGCATCATGAAACAATAGGACTTCTAACATACTCGTTCCACTGTTATGGAGCTTCCATTTACTAACTAAACCATAAACAAGACACACTTATCCTTTTCATTCATTCCTCCGTTCATAATGGCCTTCGACTTGATCAAACGTTTCAGTTGCCCGGGCCACCGATCCCATCAGTATTGATGTGGAATTACCTGGAAGAGGTAAAGGTAACAAAAAAGGTAGTCATTATCACCATAGACAGCAATACATCAGTGGTCCACACTGATGCTTAACGGCTATGTAACCACAAAGTAGAAAACAGGGCAAACCCTCTGCACAAGGAGAGAAAAAGGGACCTAACTACTGAAAAAATGGTTACGTGTATATTTGAGTGTTCAACATCGAGGTGCCTACACCTTGTAAACAAACAACCAAACTGTAGGTGAACATAAGGCGTCATCAGCGTGACCAGCTTCTATACGGCTTTCCCTACTTAACGCCACCAAGTGCACTCACTTCGCAGACAACTCAACCAAACAACGATAACATTCAAGCCGCCGAGCTTGATTAGTCGCCATCTCACCATTAATTCTCCAATCACTGATGCTGTAAGTCGGGATGGTTAAAGAGCGACAGGCGAACCCGACCTACAATGATCAACCCCATAATTAACGACCTCATTTATCTACTTTAAGTCATCGTCTATCCATTTCGCAACTTACATTAGTCGGCAAGAATGCTTAGTGTAGCAGACGATTACCTTGGATCCTTAGTACATGACTTAACCGTCTATGGGTGTGTGCTGGTGTAAGGATTGAACGAAATAACTCGTTAGGCAATCAGTGACAGACGATCGCTCCCTAACCTCCTTTGCTCGCTGGCTGGTGCTACTCGATACGAGCGATCGAACACAAATATCGGTGATTAAGTGCATGAAGACGGTTAACGTTTTCTACCCTGAGCGGCCAAGTTTCGCCGCCGTAGAGTAACACAGACCTCACTGTCGTCTTATATATGCTACTATTAAGCATCAGAGAGATACCTCTATCGCCAGAGAAATGCAAAATTAGGGAATACGGAATACGAAAAGAAAAATCGCAAAATCAAACAGAAGTTATGAAAGAACACAGCCATTACGTACGCCACTCATGGTGCTGAACCTGTCAGACAGTTCACCGTAAACCGTAACCCGATCTGAGGTATCGGAATAAAGTATGTTCACATACTTGGTAGTTACACTCCTCTGTTTAGGCGACTCGAAAAGTGTAGATCGACCCATCGAATCGAACGCACTTCTATAGTCGAGAAATATGGCAATTGTTGGCTGGTGGTACACATGACGGTACTTTAGAATTTGACGAAGAGTAAAAATGTGATCTATGTATCCCCACTTCTTCTTCCTCGTCATCCTAGATAGCAATACATCAGTGGTTCACACTGATTCTTAACTGCCATTCAACTACGAAGGGAAAAAACCAATAGAAGAAAAAGAAGAAGGGTATCTAACTACTAAAAATGGCTACTTCTATATTCAAACATACAGCATCAAAGAAACATGTAACAGCATGCAAACAAACAACCGAGCTATAAGTGAAAGTAAGGCGAAAGCCTGCCTGCTCTTCCGTAATGTTTACCTCCCGAGCTGCAGTGTTTCGACGGAGTATAATGGATGCCAAAACCCCAGGGTCCTTTCTTGAATGTGGTAACTATTATCGAGTGACTCCAGTGCAGACAGATGGTCTCCGTCGTCCACATAAAGTTGAACAATTGAGCCAAGGCCTTTATCAACGCCTCTCCATTTTCTTTGAAAAGTGCCGGCACGAGATCATTTGGACCAGCAGCCTTATGACGATTGAGAGCTACAAGGCATTTGCAAACCTCAGTCGCAGTGGGTGGTTCTAAATCTACCGACCAGGGTGCTACATCAAAAGTTTGTGGAGGCAGCACGGTCGAAGCAGGAGGCCAGCTAAATTGACCCTCAAAGTGTTCTGCTCACCACTCTAACCTCCTGCACTTATTACCTGCCTGGCTGTTGGCTTCACTGACAGACGGTCACCTGGGACCAGTAGCACGGGTCAGCTTAAAGAGTTTGCCCGTGTCCCCTGAGGCAAAAGCGACTTCCATTTCCCTAACTTTTTCCACTAACCAAGCCTCACGACCAGCCTTTAGGCTACGTTTCAACTTCCTACGTACATCTCACCTAGACTTGTTATGTAAACTGCCAGAAAGAATGTTCCGTCTGGCTTATGACAACTGCAGTGGGTTCTCCAAGGTCCAATGTCTGATCAACCCAAGAACGTCCATGCCGCATGCTGCAGCACAGGCTTCATCAATTGCCGGTGATATCTCGGTCCAGTATTTATTAGGATCTTCGGGATGAGAACTAGCAAGGCAGTTTTCTAGACTGGTTTGATACTTACGCTTCACGGACGGCATAACCAGTTTCTCAGCGGTCAGTAACTGATGTCGGTGGGGTCATTGCACAATAAAAATAGGAACGAAACGACAACCAAGTGTAACAATGACGTCCACGATGTTTAAGGCTGGTGCTGGCTAGAATTAGCTTGTGTTCAGCACACAGCTGTAACAGTCGCTGGACGTTATTCGAGCTATGTGATGCTATCTTAAACCTGCCATCTAAACGAGACTCACTCTCACCAAGGCAATCGACCTGGGCGTTCATATCTCCGGCTAGAATGACTGTATCAGAACTGAGTTGACTGAAGATGTCCTCGACGCCGGTTTTTTCACTACAGTCGGTTGGAACATAAACAGACAATGAAAAGATTTCTGAAAATTTTACGCCTAAAGCTGGCGTTAATGGAACTTACCAAGCGGACGGCGCAAAGTCTATTGTTAATAAAGATCCAGTGTGGCCTCGGCATTCTTAATGAGGATTGTACCTACTCCAGCTTGATCGGTAGCGGCAGCCGTAGAGTTATCCGAAGTGCATATCCAGTATCGGGTAGACGGTGCGGTGTTTTTAGTTCCGTACGTTATGATGTTTGACATTGAGGCGCGCAGAGGATGTATTTGACGCCCCGTCGGAGTTATGTTGAACGTTTTCCGATGGTGTTGGCTAATACACCGTCAGTCACGATTAACCATTGGACGATGGACGTGTTCCTCTCTTGCTGTTAACTCTTCTAACTACTTTCTCGCTTATCTCGAAGACGATAGTACCACAGCTGTGATACTAGTTCTAGTACCCATGTGGTCATATCTCACTGCCTAAGCTTTACGCGATCGGTAATGCGATACCCAACCCTATAGGTTTAACCGCCCTTAATCTGAATGCACCCCTTTGGACTGTCTGCCATTTTTATACATGGTTGGTTCGAAGTTCTGCGGATCGACAACCACCACATGAAGGTAGCAGAATAGATGAGAACACATTCTTAACAAGTTCAGAAGGTTACATAGCTGACCGGAACACTTCAAAGGACACTTCGAGTGACTTCCTGCTTCTAACTTTACGTCGCAATATATCGGTTGTACCGTTTCCTAATCGACTGGTTTTCGTTCAGCTACGCAAACTATCGTACGCTACTACATTTCGACTCACCTGCACTAAGGTTGCTCACCCTAAGGTCCTCAAACGGACACCTTTCGAGGAAGGTTTTTGAGGTGTCAACGTGGTTGTTTCACCTGGTGCAGGTGATTGGGAAAGCCTCTCTGAGCTGGGATCAATTTGTGATAGTTTCTATTTTCAAGTTATGGTTTGCACAAATAATCTGTCATAATGAGGATTCTAACGTTCATTGTATTTCGTCTCCTTAACACAGCTGAAGAAACAGACCATAGAAGGGGAGAAACAAGGTTTCTGTTGGAATTGTACTCCATTAATCAACTTACTTTACAATTTGGACAGTGTCGTACGTTCTGCAGATCAAGTGGCATCGTTGTTCCAACTAAATGGGCATGTGCTGTTTCATGAAACAGCCTGTTCCCTTCATCTCGATTATATGCTAGGTTGAATGTTATATCGTGTCCGCCTCAGTTCCCTCCCATGAAACACAATCAAAGACATGAACTCTTAGCGGATTTTAGTGGTAAGCCAAATCAATACAGGAATATATTTTCATCATCTCACGTGTAGATTGGATGCTGTAAAAACAGCTACTTTGAGCAACTCCAAATAATGGGAAAGAAACACTGATCCAGGGTTACAAACTGTAGGCAAAATTGCACTGTTACATTGTGTCTGCTTACGCTCCTACTGACTGTAGTGACGTCGGATTTGGCCGCTCTCCTTCGGTCGACACGTGGCTCTGATATAGTCGTTCTGTCGAGAGATATGAATGCTCAGGTCGGCCGCTTTGGTGAGGCCAAATCTCGTTTAGGTGTCAAGTTTGGGATAGCGTCACATCGGTCAGATAATGGTGGACGATTGTTGAAGCTGTGTGCTGAGTATAAGCTATTTT
>LUCH01002841.1:52299-63062 GCA_013368495.1 Paragonimus heterotremus | reverse complement strand
TGTTTGAATGTAGACGTAGCTATTTTTAGTGACTAGGTCCCCCTCCCTTTCCCTTCCTTTTCTTCTCTCTTTCTGAACAGGGTTTGTTTCTTCCTCTTCTTCTTTTTCGTGGATGTGTGGCAGTTAATCGTCAGTGTGAACCAGTGTTGTGTTGCTGTCAATGATGGTGATGACGAATGGAAATCATATTTGTTGACATCGTGTCTCCTGTTCGCGTTTATTGCTAGGGAGCTCGGTTTGTTTGTGACAAGGTTCTGAGTATACTTGCGGAGTTTCGCGGTCAGTACCTTTACATACCTGCCTACAGCAAAAGAAGTGACCTCCCTGATGGGGCGGCCATCTGCAAGTGCTTCTTTTAAAAACGTCGGTTTGCGTAGTCATTTGTTTAATTAGCTAAATTACACAGTCCACTGTGTTTGGTCGGCGTACCCTGCATGTGTTTATCACCTCAATACTGTGGATGAAGTCGAACGATAGCTGTATTGACACAGTGTTTTAACAACTACGCCACCTCTGAATTTGAAAGTTGCGATCCCTCTTTTGCATATGGTTGCCGGATGCCGCTTATTTAATGGGCGTTTTCTTCGTCCTTGAAGGCGCTCATCATTGTGGTAAAGTCGCTACCGTTGACGTGCATATATCCGGCGGACTGCTGATCAATCTTACTTGCTGCAATATTCTTTTTTTCCATTAATTTCCGCATTGTTGTGTCGATTACCAAATGTTTGAACCATATTGTAAGTTAGCCTAACGTATATTTGCATGGTTATTGTCTTGCTTTGATGTTTTTGTCACTTTCCTCAGCCAACATCCACTTTGAACCACTCACTATCGGCTACGGCGCTCAGTGTGCATTCACTCAACAAATCTCAGTTTGTCGGGCTGGAGCAGAATTTTTGTCCGCTGATTGCGACCGAACTACTCAATGAGCCGTACGAGGTGTCATTGTCCGTTACGGACAGTCAGCTGATTACGAATGGGCACGTCCCCAGCGAATGCGATCGGATAGCAAATCCGAATTCACAAGCTCGGTTGGATGAAACAGATCAACTGCCAGCAACCCTGACACGCAAACAATCTGAGTTGGCGCACTCTGTATCTGACTGCTTATCATGTACAAATTTGAGAAACGACGGATTGAGAATAATCGCGCCTCCTTCGCCGGATTCCTTTTGTGATATTTCGTTGACATCCGGTGTTTTTTGTGATCCCGTTCATCTTGCGTTTAACGATAATCTTGCACGACGCAATTCACATCAGTGTGAATCGGCACCCAGTCTATCTCCCAAGCTGCCTAATAAACTGTGCACCCCCACAGACTATGCGAGCTACCGGTTGGCAGGCAGTACGTTTTTGTTTCGAGTAGTTTAGTCATTTGTGGCCTGGTCGTTGACGTGCCTCTTGCGCTCTTCACTATCTTGTGATTGCTAGGTTCTGATAGATTACATTTTTTCGCCGGATAACTGAGTGATTTCTGATGGTTCTTTACTCTCTGTTTCTTTAATCAAACATTGCCGTTGAAAATAAGCACCCTCGTGACTGTATCTCAGCATTATCGTCATGAGCATTGTGATCCTACTATCCAGAAGTGTTGCTTTTTCGGTGACTTTCGTGGTGTCGCTCTAATGTTTTGATTCTTCTCTTTTGCTTGAAAAGGTTACACTGATTCGTCGGGCATAGTGGACGTTTTCGGTCTGAAGTGTTTTTGTCTTGTGACTTTTCCTGTTATCCTAACAGATCTCGTGTCATTGTTGACCTATCTGTGTTGATGGAGTTTGTGCATACGGTTCATCCAATCCGCCCATGCCCGTTTAGAAGCGATGTTTACCTTGACTATACTCATGGGTTTTAAACCGAATTCTCCTTTTCAGAGTTTCTCATCGGCTATTTGGTCGTTTCCTCTTTCATCACGTTACTAGTGATAAAAGCTTCGGTTTATTCGAAAGCTTACTTTCTTGCGCTGAAGTTTGTCACTCGCAGTCACCAGAATTACTTACGTAAAGACTTATATTCCTGGGTTGCAACATGTGTCCATTACCACCAGCTATCTCATTATTATTGATGTGGTTTTCCTCTTAGCGGCCTAATTTGTTCTCCTTTTACATAAGTCCGTTCCCTTTCCATTGGTGTGTGTACTCATCAATTGTTCCGTTTTTTTCTCTCCAGCAAACCTCATTTCCCGGTCGGCTCCGAACAGTCCCTGTTCAGACACTCCATCATCGCTTAGTCGGTTATCACTTCGACGTCGAGCTATTCCACGCTTACCAGTCACCCCTTCCAGACGTATGCCTCGTTCCCCTAGGCTGTTGCATTTCTCTTCTGCGATGCTCAAACGTAAGCTGCCTCAGTCCAACCTGGTGGAACAGAATGTGAACGTAGCGTGCAGAAGTTCCGGCGTTCAGTCCCCGTTGACTCGGGCTGTACGGTCGCCGACGCATTTGGAAAATTCTGGTCTTTAACTTTCGCTGTTTTGCTTCAGTCCTTTATGGGGATTGCTATTGATTCTCTCAAATGACCTAGCCCCCTCACCACCACGCAGATGACAGTCAAGCGGTGCATTTTTCTAGCCTGTTTCCTATGAATAGACAATAGGCTGTTTGTATGTTATCGTTTCACCTCAGGGTGGATGCGCTTACCTTTTCCACTTCATGCACTGTCGTATGCCATCCTCCTGTCGTACTCAGTCAACATTCCTTCGATAATACAATGCTGCTGCGAACAGATTCCGTTGTGATATTCTCATTTGTTTACTGTGGTTGTTCTGTGTCTTAGCTATTTGTTTTCTTTTACTGGGGTACGACATCTCATTTCCGGTCAGTAGTTTTTGTTATTGCTGTCGTTTAACTGCTCTTGCTGTCAGACAGTTGAATGTGCTAGTTCACGGTAATCATATGTCAGCTCAGGATTTTTGATGAATGGCACGGTCTGAACTGAAAGATAATTCGAGGTTGTCCACCGATCATATGGTGATGGGCGCAGGCCACGGCTGTTTCTGTTGCTCTCGTTATCCAGTCGGCAGGTTTGTGTATAGTGTATATTTGTAAATGAAAGACGTTATACAGAAGTTTCTTAATATGGTTCAACTTCGATGCATTTTTGGGTTGAACATAGTGATCTGGTGGAGGTATAGATTTATTTTCGATCGTCGATGGTTATCATTGCACTATACAGATAGATGGATGACATCTGAATAGTCACTTTTCAAAATGTACGGTGACAAAGTTTCAGGTGTGTACTCAGGCGGAATTGTTTCCTGTGTAGATTTTAATTTTTCGCTAACTTCCAGCCTTATGTCCCTTGATAACCGCATTGCAACTTGTGCACTGATATGAAATTATGGATAATACACATTTGCTCAAAGATCGGTATTGGTTGGTGTCTACCAACCTTGTGGAAACAGAATTTACGAAGTTTCAGAATGTCATGTAGCCCGAACTTAGTTTCTGCTTCCTATGTCAATTAGTTTTGTGCACACTAGATTATCTTTTCAGTGTTCACACAACAGTAACTTATCACACAATCTAATCATTTACACTCCCTTTGCTTGTTTTCCCAACGCTGTAACTGGCATTGCATTTGATCTTTATCGTGTCGCACGCAACGTTTTTCAAAGTACACCAGAGTGTTTTTGTCAGTTGAAACTGTGCCGTGACGCTGGTTTAATTCGGTCGAAGCAAATTCGAAGAAATGCGATAGATGTCTGGTATTTGTTGCAACCAACGATTTCGTTTTCACGACAAGAATGCGCTGTCGGCACTGGTTTTTACTGTTATATGCTACTGTATAACTGTTGCTAAGTTGGCGCCACGGTGCCTTTCGAAAAGATGCAGTATGCTCCAGTTTCACCCTTGTTCGAACTCGTTACTGCTGTATATCCTTTCCACGACTGGGTTTAGGATTCCCGTCTCGCTTTCGTCAGTCAGTCGTGTTAACCATTAGTTTCACAGTAAGCACGACTGAATTATCATGTGCAAATACAATCACATTCGCTTGTGAGTGATGAAAAGATTGGTCCGATCGCCTCAAGGTAAAAGATGCTAACTGTCATGTGAACTCTAATTGGCTATCCCACGACTGGGACCCCGCTTCAAGTTAAAATCACAAACGGTTAAGCTTATTGAACCATATATTGATTATTGGCGTTATTTATTAAGTGGGAATATTGTCATTGTTGCATCGGTGCGGTGTTGACACTTAATACAATTTCATGGCTGTTCGTTTGAACTGCGGGTGACATTTGGATTTTCGCATCCCGTCAGTTTTCACCACAGGCTTAATCTACGGGGTGATACGAAACAGTTTACCGCCGATTTCCTGCTATGCGCCGAGTGCAACTGGACTGTAAGTTTCAGCGCTGCCAGTCTGACTACGTATGTTGTGCAGTGAGACTTCCTTCTTCAGTTTACCGTTTTATATAGTCTTCATGCTTTTATCTTTCGCTGTTCTCGTTTTATCGTGTTTTTGTATTAATGTTCTGTTGCAGAGAACGCAAGTATTGTACTCCAGTATATCATTAGTTGTCACTTTAGATTTGATATCAGTGCACGATCAGACTGGAATTGACGTTGAAGGTGCCATCAGACCGGTACTGTTGTAAATTTTTGTCTCTGAAGTGCTGCAGACGCCAGTTTTCGACAAGCATGATGTCCATCCGTGAAGGAACCTGGTGACCTATCTACTCCAGAAGACGAACGTTGAAGTCGCTTAGCCTAATCAACGGAGTAGGGGAACAGGAGCTAGGGTCATATCTATTAACCTATGGAGGCACCTACACTAAAATAGGCTGCTACTTGTTAAATCTATGGAAGGATTGCCTGTAGGGGTTGGACAGGACCCAGTGGTACGACCTGAGTCGCTGTCATACTGCCTTCCGTACTAACGGTTATTAAGGTGATTGGTGTTAGGTGGGAACTAACAGTAGTATAGTTTAGCCTGCTCACTCTACTGATTGCAATTAGTATAACTGTTGCCTACTACCCTACTCAACCGCCAACACAGCATGAAGTTAATAATAGTATCAGAAGCCTGGTTGTATGCTGATTGAGATGCTATCTGACCCCCAGAACAATTACGACGTACAACAGGTGTTTATTTCATAAGCGTTTGCTACAAAATTGTCATAGAATGGTAGTCCGTTGTAACTAGAGTCGTTTATCCGGAATTAGGAATAAGAATAATTTTGGCTTCAAACAAGCAATCCTTAGAGGTTACACTTCCTGGAACGTCTATCCACTTGCCCACCTTACACGTATGACTCTGTCCAGTTTGTTTCAGTAAGTCTTGGTGATGCAGCGTGATTATTTTGATACTTAATTACCTCTGAAATGTATGCAGTTTTCATCCAGACGCGTTAATGCGATAATGTGCAACTGGAAGTACATCCCACCGAGAGGTGAACCGGATCTGTTGCTTGGTCTGTCTATCCGTATGCTGATGTAACCGGCAAACTGTAACATTGCTCCTTCCAGTTTACACGTAATACCAATACCATCTGATATGCAAATGCATCTTACCAATTTGAATTGTTTCTATGCTTTTTCCAATGTGATTCTGACCTATTTACCTTTGGAAAACTAATCGGCTGGCGGAGGGGGTATGCAGTGTGGTAAGCACGTGCAGCTCGAACTGTTGTTTGTTTATGATTCTTTTCATCAAACGTGTTACGTGCACTATTCGGTTGGCTGAACTGTACGTTCCGAGTAACCCTGGTTCGTAGGGGTCACTGGGCACTTGTGCAAAAAAACGGGAAAGCTGTAGTCATTCGTCAGCTTTTGAGGATTTCGTGGTTTACTTATCACGTGATACTTGGATGTCTCCAAAACCGAAGTGATGGTCGCCAATTTGTGGCATCTCACTGAAGCTTAAGGATGTGGTGCTGAAGGCGACCGTTGGAGCTGTGCACTTCGCAGCTCCGAACTTTGACCTGACATTGGGGGAAGACTGCTGCAACCATGCACATCCCACGGTCTGTATTTTGAGCACTGCATTCTAACACAAGTAGTGGCACTGTATTACATGAAGACTTCTGTATGGTTCTCAATCGTAAACACAATTGGATCATATGTAGAAATCGGCTACAAGTGGCGCCACTACGTTAAAGACTGTCATTTCTTTTAGAGCAGCCACCTGGACTCGGACCATGCTGTTGTGCATGCCCGTTTCGTTTTATAATTTACCCAGAGGACATACGCTCGTAAATGCAAGGTGCTTAACTGGCATTCGTGCGATGAGGATTAAAAGAACGATTACTAGCAGGCGTTGGTGAACAAGTTGCCCAGTTCGAATCAGATGAGTGATCCTAACGAACACTGGAAATAAATCGCCGCAGTTATGGAAGCGTGCTGTGAACAAGTACGTTCCGGTGGAGCTGTTCGATTGCGACACGACTGGACTTTCGTCACGTCGATAAACCTCATGAGCGAATGTCGGTCGATCTCACCTGATTCTGAATATGATGATGACCGTCGAGAACTTGAAAGCAAACTGAATGATAGCTTACGTAAGGACCGTGAACATTACCTGGTCGAACAATCGAAAGAGGTGGGAAGAGCTTTTTTATCTGGGAATAGCAGAAGGCTTTTTCCCTGCTTCGTGGTTGTACTGGCCGTCGAGTCGGTGTAAGTGAGACCATATGTGAAAAAGATGGATCAGTTATCACCAGTTAGGCGCGCCGACATGATAGGTGGGCTGAACATTTTGAAGAACAGTTCAGCTGGTGTTAACCAGATGGTGTGAATGACGCTATCCGAATGATCAATTATTGCTTTTCAGACGGCCCTCCATCGGTAGCAGAATTGGTCCTGGAGCTTAAGTTATTGGGTCTTATTAAGGCTTCTGGTCTAGTTTGTTTGTAGCCGTTTCTTCGTGTCTCATCTAGTCGACGTGGTGTGTTTGTGCGCTAACTGCCTACCGTTACCAGATTTGGTGCGCGTCAGTGTGTACATCAATTTTGTGCTGCTATAATGGTCGACTTCGTTTATGAACATTATTTACTGCGACACTGGAGGTACGTAAAATTATTCATGTAGCATACTTTGAGCTGCTTGGATTTAACGACCTGGCTAGTTCAGTGTTCATGTCTACGTTTTTTATATGGAACGAACCCTCACTGCTTTACTGTCTGTGTACAACCTGATATTATTCATTACACCCTCACGACAGAATTCGTCATCACGAGGAGGTTTATTACATTCATTTTTGCTCGCATCAGTTCAGTGACGTAATTTGTTGGACCTTGTATACAACTCGCGATTAATCGAGCTGACTGTTTTCATGTGAATTATTTGATACGTTTTGCTCATGTTATTGGGCTCACTGTAGCCGGATAGCACCGAAGCGCGGCTACCAATCCCATACTGTCACAACGAGACAGGATCTTAAATCGGTGTGACGACTTGCGCATCTCAATAACCTATTGGGCTAAACTGGAAGGTGTGGCCACCACACCGATAGTCACTCATGCAGGCAGGCCAATAGGTAGAGGTCAGACAAACCGGTCTCCTGGTCCTCCAGGTTAAGGCTTAGAAGAAGGTTGACATCCTTTTCTGGGAAACGTACCAGTTCTGGTACACTGTCACCTACCCGCTTCCTTGCAGTATAGGCTTTTTAGCCAAAGGCTTTGGTTGAGAACCCTAATCGTCCTCTTATCTAGGTCTGGGCGCCCTGGCAGTATCTTGGCCCACACACAACCATGAATAGTCACAACACAAGTAATTCAATATTGCATCGGCCTTCTCTCAGTATAAACCGGGTCGTCCTATCTGCTGCATACGGCAGGATGAATAGGCGAAAACATGCTACTGCTGACCCCTCCCCCACTGTCCTATTGTTGGGATAATGCCACAGTTAACCGAAAAACGTTGTTTTTCTTCTCCATTACTGTATAAGCCTCTACTTAAACCTGTATCTCTTGGGTTTCGACTGGATCGTGCAATTTGGCCTCCTGGATCTTCCCATCCGGTCAATCTGTAACCACGTGCGGTCCGTTGACACGCATGGCGATCTGTCCGACTACATCACTCATCAGTTCGCTCCGGTGTTCCAAAATGGTTCCGGTCAGTGCACCCGCACTCAGGCCACATTGCACCTTCGTCGGGGAGGCCAACCGGTCCTCCGACCCAAACGGCCGGTACCGTACGCATCCCTTCCTCTGGTCGATCAGGAACTGCAACGTTTGGAACAACTTGGTGTTCTGAACCCGGTCGCATACTCTGCATGGGCCACATCGATAGTCATGGTGAAGAAGTCCAATGGGTCCATCCGGATCTGTGCAAATTTCTCCACTGGGCTCAATGCGAGCTTAGAAACGAATTGCAATCCGCTTCCCGTTTCCGAGGACTTGTTCACAATGCTCAATGGCGACACGTGCTTCACCAAACTGGACTTGCCGGAAGCATGCTTCCAAATCGAGGTCGCACCGGAATCCCGTGAACTGGTGACGATCAACACCCACAGAGGTCTATTCCAATACACCAGGCTCCCGTTCGGTGTTGAAGACGGCACCTGCCATCTTCCAGCAGATTATCGACGCCATGATCTCTGGTCTACCGGGTACAGCCGCATATCTAGCTGATATCATCCTGATGAATCGCTCAACTGAAGAACTCCACAGTTGCATTGTGGCTGTGCTCAAGCGCATCCAAGACTACGGGTTTCGACTGAAGTCCGAAAAGTACCAGTTCTTCCTGCCGTCGACAAAGTACTTGGGCTTTATCTTCGATTTTGACGGTCGCCATCCCGACCCGGAGAACATTCGGGCCATTCAACAGATGTCAGCTCCTACTGATGTCGCAATGCTTCGGTCTTTCATTGGACTCTTCAGCTATTACAGCTCATTCCTGTCAAGTTTACATGATGTTTGGGCTCCGCTAAACCAGATGCTATAGAGGGAAGCTAAATGGAACTTGTCGGCTAAACGCGAATCGGCTTTTGCACGATTGAAGGCGATGTTCAGTTCAAATCTCCTACTGACACACTACGACCCTTCAACTACGGGGTTGGAGCAGTGGTTTCGCATATCTTCCCGGACGGTCCTGGAAAGGCTATCGCTTATGCCGTTGTGGACTCTTGCCTCATGTTCGCCGATCGGGTCGTGGTTCCTCGCTCTTTCCGATGAGCTGTTATCTGTCAGTTTCATTCCCGTCATCCGGGGACAAGCGTAATAAAAGCGACTGCACGCGGGTTTGCGTACTGACCCGGCATGGACGACCACATATCGAAGTTGGTCAAGCGTTGCTCGAAATGCCAACAGGCCGCTAAGCTTCCAAATAAGCAGGATCCAGTCCCTTGGGATCTTCTGAAAAGTCCTTGGTCGCACATCCATCTTGACTTCGCTGGACCTATCAATGGAATGATGTACCTCGTCCTTGTAGACGCCTATTCGAAATGGCCAGAAATCGTTCCACTCCATTCGGCTACATATTCAACCACAATCGCAGCGCTACGGTAGATATTCAGTCAGCATGGGTTCCCTGAGATACTCGTGTCGGACAATGGGTCACAATTTTCGTTCGCACAGTTTCGTGATTTCTGCAGCCGCTCCGATTTCCAGCATGTGTTCTCGCCGCCGTATCATCCGCAGTCCAACGGTCAGGCCGAAAGGTTCGTCGATACTCTGAAAAGAGCACTTCTCAAGACGCGCGGAAAGGGGACGATGGATGAGATTCTGCAAACCTTCCTGCTGGTTTATCGGTCTACATCAAACCCAGCAGCTCATGACGGTCGCTCGCCATGTGATGTTTTGATGGGCCACAAACTGTGCACAGTTCATCATGCCCTCATTCCGACGGACACTCTGCCCCATCAACCAGGCTAGACAGATGCTCACACCGAGTTCTCTATCTGTTCACCAGTGTACGCGCGGGATTACCGCCCTACACACGAGGAGTAGATAGATGGAGTAATGAAGGCTTGCAGAGAGAAGGTACTCCTCGAAGTCTCGGTTGGCAACTCCACCTGGATTCCCCATCGAAATCAACTTCGACCTCGGCATCCAGATGCATCAGTGCATGAAACAATAGTCGCTTCCGCTGGACGTTCTACTGGATACATTCACAATTCCCACGGTCGTCAGATCCCCAATTCCTACGACAGACCTGTGCGCTGACGACGGACTGCTCTGGATACGATGGACAGACCGAGTGAGACGTCCAGTCCGCACACTAAAAATGAATCTCAGGGCCAAGCGGTACGGATGAGAAGGCTCAAAAGGGAGGTGTTGAGATAATGCTACAATTAACCCAAAAATGTTGTTTTGTTCCTTATTACTGTATGAGCCTCCGCCTAAACATTATAAATACGGTGGAGTTTTCCAGTGTATTGGAACATGTTTTTGTTGGCGGAAGGTTCCCTTTCTTCTTCATTTGCGGTAGTTCGTGCGCCCACGTATAGGCCGCGATAACGCTGATCGTTAATGCAACCGTCGTAGCCCAGCTGGGTTACAGTGAACGCCGGGCGTTATTGATTTTGCATCAATTGTCAGTCCACGCGATTCACAACACCCATCCGATTCAATTCTCAAACCCCTCCCGACCTCCATTTCTGATAGTTACTCCTCAGGTACCACAACGGATATAGCTAACCGTGGTAACACTGAGCAGGTAAGTTCCGTCTCTTGCCATTTAGCTTCAGACCTCCCTCGTTCCTGGCTTAGACCTAGAATGCGAATTAATATAGGTGTTTTCAACGTTCGCTCTCTAAAACAGATAGGTCAACAGGCCGCTCTTGCACGAACGTTAGACTTATTGCATGTCGATATCTGTTGT
>LUCH01002841.1:0-28508 GCA_013368495.1 Paragonimus heterotremus | reverse complement strand
CAGTACCTTTTGGTCAGGCTCATGGCTGTTATAATGATGATGATGGTGATGATGATGATGATGATGAAATGGTCATTAACTCATGACCAAACGTACTGTAGCGCGTTTGCGTTGATTGGGGTTTTGAGGGGTTTAAGGACGAGAGCTGGATTTCACCATTCATGTCCTGTTGTCAAACAGCACCTGCAATCGACTGAGACGCGTCAATCATTAGAATTAGCGGCAAACCATCATCTATCCTTAAATGCGTTGATGCGGTTGCTTGAGATAAGGCTTATTTCGTTGCATGAAACGCTTTGTTAGCCTCAGAAGATGTCGAATTGTTTGGTATTGGCTTTTAAATTGACCGTGGAGGTTTTAACAGTTCTGAAGACCGTGGGATAAAGCAACAATGGTTATTAACAATGCCCAAGAAGCGTCGGAGACTTTCAGGAACTACGGCTTCGAATAATTCTTGAGGGCACTAATTTTCTTAGGTAAAGGTTGGATACGCTTACGGTCGATTCGACGCTCAAGAAAGCCTATGGAAGTCATTTCGAAGATGCACTTCATAGGGTTTATCGTCACACCATATTAGATAAGGCGTTCGAACGGCTTTGCTATGATGTGACTGGTGCTATTAAGTGTCTTCTCTCGCGATTTAGATGTCATCACTATAGTTGTTCACGAAATCCAGACCATAAAGCATATGGCCTATGAACTCTTTAGAAAGTCTGGGCGTCATTCCGTAATCCAAATAACATGCGGACGAATTCATAAAGTCGAAAGGAAGTGGTGATTGCGATCTTTGAGACTTCATCCGGGGCCACAAGGATTTGATGGTTAGCTGGAAGCAAATCCATATTGGAGGAGATAGTTTTCTCGTTTACTTCGATCGAAAAGTCTTGAATGCGAGGAGTAGGCAAGGCGTGCGAGGAGGATTTGTGTATCGATTCATGCAACCGATAAGTGGTTTATATATACAATGAAAAACAGTGTATAACCAGAAGGTTGGAAAGCGATAGACCGTACAAGACCAGACATTCAAACAACAGTCCTTCTCGATGTTTCTTGTAGTCAGGATTGCCTGAAAGTGCAGGCATCTGTAATTAACGGGCAACCAGTCGATCTGTTGGCCATTTCGACAGGATTTTCGTTGACCAGTGGATTGGTCATCATTGAGATAAGCACCTAAACCTTAGATCGAACAGACACAACGATCACAGTAATTTGGCATCTGCCGGATACACCTTATCACAGCCGCTGGATTCAAGCATATGAGTAAATTTTTGGGATTCAACAAATTGTCGGACTGCACTTGTCTGTTCAAGATGGTCCGGCCTTGAATACACTCTTCAGGCAGGATGTGCGGACAAGTGACATGAATAGCCTGTCGCAAAGTCTGCTGTCAACATCTAAATCGCATTGGCACGATCAAAGTATTTCTGTGCTCCGGTGCACTTTTAATCTTGTCTAGTGGCGAAGGCCACTAAATCCGATCTCTTTTGGTCAGCCGCTGATGTGTGTGGTGCACCAAAAACAGAAGTTTGATAAATGCAAGGGAACTATGGATGCCGAAGGTACATTCTAGAATGTGAAACACCTTGTTGAAGATAGCTAGCTTGACGAGGGAAATGCTTCGTACCAGTTGTGCATCTCTTCCATTCTGCGCAGAAAGAACACTTTGCGGGTGATGCATAGAACTTTTCACCGTCAATGCGTGATCTCAGCATCCAAATCAGTAGCGCATTTGAATAACTCTCTCTTTTTCTGCCTTGTCTGTAAACATTTCCTGTTCTTTTCTCCTCGTCATCCAAATGGCCTCCTATAGGTGGTTGGCCTTTTCGTTGATTTGAATAACGGGCAAAATCGGTTATACGAAATCTGCTCTCTTTCGCACCTTAAACCCGAGTACTGTCTTCTTGGGCCCGCAGTCCAAACATTCATTCGTGCGTCTCTATTAATCCAGTCATCCATCAAAGAGGTCAGCTGCATCGTCATTTAGTTCACACCGATTGTGTATTATTCTCGCGTGTACTCCAATCTTACGGCGATTCTAGTTGGTTGTGAGTCGTAAGGGCCTCAATTATCTGGGGATCCAGTGACTTAGTTTGCCTGCTGAAAGCATACAGATATAGAATGTTAATACTTCATTTGACACAAGTGCGTACATAATTCTTTGTTGGATGTTTTGCTCATTGTGATAAAAACCGATGTGACATCGACTTTTTTCATCTGCCGGATACTCTTTCGGTACCAGGCACTTGACACTGTTGTGTTCTCTGTTCAAAAATGCTTTATTCCCTTTTCGTCCAGAGCCACACCCAATGCGGACCAGGCATCAGTCCACGCCGCTTTTCTGCCACTACATTCGCCAGTCGACAACATCCGGGTGATTCATCCCAAGTCGGCTGTCACCAACGCAATACGCTGCACGGTTTGGAGGCAGCGCTTCAATCCTCTCGTCCTAGCAACACGCTCTCCTGTGATTTTGAATGGCTACCGCCAATGTTGCATCCACCAGATGAGCTGTTTGGTCCAAAACTATCGACCACGTACGTTACCGTTTGTGAGTCGCTTGTTATGTCCTTTTTTTACTTTCAGTTCTTTCAACTTGTTTCGCCCATTAAAGCACTTGATACGAGTTGGATCATCTCCTAACCCGAAGTTCAGAGACTAACTGTGGCATAATAAGTTCATCCCGGTCATTCCAACTCCCAGCTTATCTCATTGTCGGTCCTAGGATGGTTTTGTGCTTGCCAGATAAATTTGTATTCGTATCACACGTCTTTCAATCAATTAAACAAACAAAACGAAAGGATAGTAAGTGACAATGAATCAACCATGTCAGGTTTACAATGGGTTTGTGTTTTGCGCCGCTAGTACTGGCTGACAAACGGATCAGTTGTGCAAGTACGGAAGTGACGTATTCTATCACATGCGAATACACAGCCTTGAACGAATAGTTGGCGAAAGACGCGGAGGGTGCTATAAATAGAACATGAAAAAAAGTGATTTAGACCATACAACAATTCTGTGACCAGTCTTCGGTAACCATTAAAACGCTATCGTTTTCCTATTGAGGCTTCTATGTGTGACCCAGATTGTCGTAGTGCCACAAAAACCTTGCTGTATACACACTACGAACTTGACTTCGCATGTGACTTTCGTCGAGTTTCAAACTGGTCCAAGTTGTTTCCATTTTTTCTGCCTACAGCCAGTATTAAATAAACGGTGCGAGTGCCATCACAATTCACTACTTCTTTAGATTCTGGCAACTATCCTTAGCTATGGAACTTCCTTACCTCATCGACCGTTTATCGTTGACTGGCAATCTGCAAAGCATCCGCTCCAGTCCGTGAACAAACTACGAGTGCTTTCACTAGAATTTAGTCCGACTGACCACTAGGAACATCATAGACGGCTGATCCAACCTATTCGGGTCTCATCTACATCAAGAATTCGAACTCACTGCGACCAATACCAGAATGGTATCTGCGATTGAATCAGAGACTGAGGATTGATTTCAACGCACTATGGTTGGCGGCATCCGAAACGGATTAGTCTGTCACAGTGACCGAAGCCAAAGGACGCCTGCGCTCTAAACCATCACCCCAAGTGGCTTGCGCTGCACCACTTGCAGTTCCACCCACACACAACGTATCCGGTGTAAACCCGAAGGAATAAGACCAGTAGGTGTGTGAGTGAGGCCTTTCTGTCCAGCCGGCCAAAGCTGGTTAGCCAATTGAATGGCTGGCACGGAAAGGAAATCCTTATCTCTCGGTAAATAAACACACAGAGAGACTACAATGGCAAGTTCTATACCAGGGAGAAAGATGTGTGAAATGTAATACAAGAAGCATTTTAGTATGCGAGTGCATGCTAGTGCATTCCAGAGAGGATGAAGTTGAACAACAAAACTCAAAGTTGAATTACGAAGAGATCAGACAGACGATTCATCATTCAATGCACCAACAAAACCCAAGAAAAGAGTAGGTAAAAGATCACAGACACCCAAGTTTCTGAAAAGAGGAGCAGATAAGTTGCCAAACGACCATGGTCTTGGTCGATGCAATAGTTCAAAGAAGTAGAATGGATATGCTGATATAACCTACCTGAGCCTAACGGTGCACTATGAGTACGTTGGTGACCTACTAATCCCAAACGGCCAGCGCTTTCGTTCTCGGCCGCGCAATAACTGCTCGTTGAACTGCTTGAACGCCCGTCCGAATTGTATTCCTGCAAGCAGTCCGGTTCAACGTTAAGTCTTCCCAACATCTAAAATCGATTTTACAACGTGAAAGACTTACCTGCACAGCATCCTGATATCTAAGCTTCTGACCACCAGAATTTCGCTTACCTGATCTCAATTGTCTATACAGCACCTGCTTCGGGATACGGTCATCGCCCATCCGACGAATGGGACCCAACCAACGAAGCTGATTCAACATCAGCAAGTCTTCCATCCCGTTCATGTCCGCTCGCCGCAGTACCTCAGTGTTCGGAACCATGTCCGACCACCGAATACCCAAGATGCGTCTTAGACATTGCAAATGAAAGTGGCTCAGATGGCGCACGTTCCGCTGATGCAATATCCACGTTTCACTGCCGTACAACTGTATAGACAGCACCATTGGGCGGTGAACAATGAGCTTAGTGCTCGGCTTCAGGCTGTGGTTCTTCCAAACACGTCGTTCAAGCCGTCCGAAAGCAGTACTAGCCTTTGCCACATGAGTTCTCAACTCGCGGTCCACGGACAGATCGGTGGACAGATTGCTGTCCAAGTAGCATTTGCTGGTTGGAATTACGTCAATTTTCTCACGGGCGAAATGAAGAACCCTGCCAGAAATCTGCCTATAGTGTCTGTCGTTACTCTCATCTACTTGCTCCCTGATATGGCTTATTTGGCCGTGCTTTCACCGTTTGAAATTCTATCCTCGGAAAAAACTTCGGCGGCTATTGCAGTGGTAAATGTTTATCTATTTTGGAAGAGTGCCATCTCCGTGTCAGAATAAAATAAAGGTTCCAGATTTCGCATCAGAAGTTTCTCTTCAAGGTATGACACTGCAGGATTTGTTTTTTAACTTCGTCCAATCTAAGTCGAGAAATCTCGAAATAGCTAGGGATTAAACCACGCTCAATTTGATTGATGTCTACGCCATCTGAACTTTCACAAGTAGTAGGTTATGTTTAATTAATAACAGCCTAAGCTTGCTACCCCAAGGTTCAGCCTGGTATTTTCAAGTATGTTTTGAAAGTCCTTCTCGGTTGCTCTAAAACTCGACCTGTTCGTGTGAATGTCGATCAACAGTTGTCTTTTAGCGATCACCTGCGTCTTCGTAGCATTTCATTTGAATGGCAAAGGTATCACCCCAAACAACGACGCGATTCGCCGGCATGTTTTCAGCATAGGTGTGTCTATCCTATCGACCTCGCTCCGGTTCTTCAAACACTTTTCATTCCATTGCTTGGTGCACCGCGTGTTTCAGTCACGACCCGAGTCAAGTTGAAGCGGCATTATTGTGATCATTGTATGGTGCATTTTGGAGGATGAAGTTTCTAGCTTCAGAGCTCCGTTGCGTCGGACGTTATCACTTTCTTGACTGGGGTCCTAAACGCGCTAATCACTTGCGGTTTGCGACATTATCGAACTAGATTTTAGTGGCACTCCCGCTTTGAGAATACCTGTTTTCTTTAGAGTCTCCGCTTTTTTGTGGGTTCTTTTTATTACATTTGTTGTGGTTCATACGTTTAGTACACCATTATACATAGTCATTATATATATCCAATACACCGGGTGGGAAAGAACAAGCATCCAAAATGAAAACGTTGTTGTGAACTGCTTTCTACAACCATATTTTCTGTCTGTTTACTCCACTCGATGACCCCTCCACTGGGTTTTCTCTGCAAGTTGAAATCACAGAAATCATTGACTTGTTGAGCGGTATTTGATTACTGTTGAGTAGTAGAGGATTTTGATTTTCATATAGATTGAACATCACCCACAATTGATCGCAGCTGTCGCATTCCCATAGATTTCCCAATCGGCCCCTTTCGAAAAGAAGCACTAGACTCGAGTTTCGCTCTCATTGGAGCTCGTCAGTAATGCATATCCTCGCCACTGCCGAGACTAGAACCACGGCCACGCTGTTCATGATAAAACCGTGTTTACCACGGCGCCATTGACCTCGCATTGGGCACGACCGAATTATCATATATGAACACTCAACCATTTTTGTTTGTGAGACGATCAACGAGGCGATCAGGCAACCTGACCATTACTCGCGAGCGAAACTGGTTAAGTGTTCACGTATGATAATTCGGTCGTACCTAATATGAGGTTAATGGCGCCGTGGTAAACACGGTTATATCACGAACAGCTTGGCCGTGGTTCTAGTCTCGGCAGTGACGAGGATGTGCATTACTGACGAGCCCTAATGAGAGCGAAACTCGAGTCTAGTGCTTCTTTTCTGAAGGGGCCGATTGAGAAATCTATGGGAATGCGACAGCTGCGATCAATTGTAGGTGATGTTCAATCCGTATGAAAATCAAAATCCCCTTCTACTCATCAGTAATGTCAGATTTATTCACGTTGTGATCCAGTGGTATGTTAACCAAACAGCGATGTGCACTGATTAGTGCGATCGAACGTGACAAACATCACGGTGCCACCAAACGAAACACGAGAATTGGATAGAAGATAGGACAGCACCAATTCATTGATAATAGGACTTATGGACGCTTGACGAATAGCACGTTATCTGTGCGATTATCCAGTGAAGGTGGACGTGTTGGATGTCAGTATGCTCAAGTGCTAGAACTACATTGTTCATTTTCACGAGATTCTGATCGGAACCTAGGTTTTGTCCTGATTTCACAAAAGGTTCACACAGATTGGTATCGGAAGTAAGGATATAGCTAGCAAGCTGAATTCCATTCATCTGTGAGCAACCATCGATTTTCTCTTTTGAACCGATGGACATGAATCAGAGCGCGCCGATCAAAGTTGGAGGTTACGGACGGCCAAGTTATGACTTTGCCCTACTGCTTTATTTAAGGGAAAAGCTGATGCTCTGTTATCTGACAGTGCTTCAAAAGGCAGTTGAAAGGAGTAACTTGGT
Source organism: Paragonimus heterotremus (assembly GCA_013368495.1). Lineage (NCBI taxonomy): Eukaryota > Metazoa > Platyhelminthes > Trematoda > Plagiorchiida > Troglotrematidae > Paragonimus > Paragonimus heterotremus. The sequence goes on along the minus strand of LUCH01002841.1, from coordinate 21,408 downwards.
AGATACATTTCGATCCGAGGAGGATGAAATCGAATCAGAAATTGGAATGAGAAAATATTTCTGTGGAGGTCAGGCAAAAGATATGTACTAACGCCTTCAAGTTTTTTAATTGTAGTCGTTCGCCTAAAGACTCCGCCGACGCCTGCACTACAGAGCTGGGATCAGTGGTGCAGTCAAGCCGCTTCGTGGTCCTATGTGTGGCCCACTCGTTAGGGACAGTATCGCGTCCTGAATTCAAGGCGAACAACTTATTGGACTGCTTCTTCGACAACGAGATCTATCATCATTACTGCAGTATACTGTTATATTCCAGGGACGGGGTTTTTTGGAATTCTAACGTAAGCCGGTCAACCCGGAGCGAACGTAAGAATTTAATATCTTGTGTTGTTTCAGATTTGGAAACAGGACAAGAATAGTTTCAATCGAAAACCTTCAAAGTTCTCGTGGCAACTTATATGCATGGAATGGGGAAGCTTACCCGATCTAGAATTCAACCTGTTTGAGCCACTCAAGGAAGCATCCTTCTGTCTGATTTTACATCTGAAGCAAAATAAATGCAATTGCGACTGATTGGTTCGCTGAAGAACATACTATGAGTTACTTGAAATGAAGGGACAAGTGAAGGTCGTCTGAACCATTTTGCTGGTCTGCCGCCAAACATCGTAATTTGAAATTGATTCATATGTTACCGCCAACGTTCTACCTGAAAAGTCTTATGACCAAATCCTGATGTGTGTCCAACATACTCTCTAGACTGACTACAACATGAGTAGTAGGAACCAGATGATAGCAGATTGAGTGTTTTCATGCATAAAGATGTGTCTAGTATACATCTAACATAGATGGAGCTTTCACGTTTCGTTGAGATTTTGAATAGAACCATATGTACGGCCAACTCTTCTCAACTACAACGTTGCGCTCTGTGGTTGCGCGTAAACATTTGGAGCCGAGTAGCCGCAAGAGCTTAGAGGTAAGTACGTGAACCCTCCATTCTTCAGTTTTAGCTGGGGTCTGTGGGGAAATAGATCACAGGTTTGACATCAACACGAGTATATGTCAAGCCTATTCATTTTCATCACTGTTGCTGTCGACGAGGTAGTGGAGAAGCATCTGTGACACTCCCGGAATGTATGTTGATAGACAGATTTATCTTATCTATGTCGACGGCAGGGTATCGTTTTTGGCAGCTTTTATGTGAAACGTCCGGCAGTATATCGCCCTTTGTCTGGATACGGTTTGCAACCTCAAAGTGTTTCTTCAAGTTTACATTAGTCACGTAACCATGTTAAAATTATGAAGTCTGTTGATCGGTTTGTGTCCTTAGGTAGGCGCATCGGCGTCGGTTCTGGAAGTGAAACAGAAGCTCATGTTTCCAATTCTGGGGCGGCATTCGCTAATCGGGGACGTCTTTAATAGCTGATGGGCGTCTATCTGATGCTTATGAGTAGCGCATATATAACGACTGTAAAAGTAATGTTGTTTCACGGCTACGAAACCCGCCACTCAAAGTAGAAACTATGAGTTATCCTCATGTATTTGACCATTGATATCTGTGACCGACCGCTCCTATTGAATGACACAAACGGACACGTAACGATAAGGTCTGAAGAAGATGCTTGGTACCGACGTTCGAACGATTTAATTCGTCTTGTCTTCAAAACCACATGCATTATGGTGGTTGACCTGTATATTAAGGGTGCCAACCAGTCGTATGTCACACCCAGTACTTTTGCCGATGTTCGGCTTGCACACACAGTGAAGTGGCACGGAGAAATGAAGGCAGCTACTGTTAAGTTAGCCAATGATTAAACCCATAATGACTCGGAAATTCGGTTGCTGGAGACGGCGGCTGATCCAATTCATCTGTTGTTTGACTCATTTATCTATGAATTGAGTACAACTGTTGATACAAGGCAGCTAGAACTGCAAAAACACTGCCTTGTGCATACTGCCTTACCCCTATTTGCACCTTACCTGCTTGTTCACTTGGTACAAGCATCTTAAAATTTCGGGTTTACACGTAGGTTTTTTTTATGTATCCAGTCTCGTGCGTCCCTTTTCTTTCACCTTCAACCTATGCCAACCATTGACGTATTTTCGTCGACGGTGATAATAACTGAGTAGGTGGAGTTTAATATTCCATGCCCCGTTTGTGTGTGCAATGTTAGTCTGAAAGCAACAGGCTCGTCATCACTTAACTAGAAATCCCATCATCATAGCTGGCTGAAGCTCAGTGGACACCCAGCTTTTGTCAGGTTAACCGCTGCATGCCGTCATGATACACTGTATCATGGGTCTGTTTTTTCTTACTTCAGTTTTCTGTTCAGTTATTGCTTATCGGTTTTCTTTTTTTTTGTCGGTCTGTCTTCTGACATTGATTTCGGCTATTTATAACCAGTGTAAAATATGTGGAGTACCGGGTTATTTGATCGCATTCAGATTGAATAGTTTGCACACTTGAGATTGGTTGAAATTATCCCGGTCAGAGTTACAGACTTTCGTAGATGGTTGTCTAGCTTATCGAAATTTTCAGAAGGCAAGTCGCAGTAATACATATGAGTATCATTACATGTCACGGTTTTCATGTGGATGATGACTAGAGGGAGTTTCTGTGAAGAATTCCACAACGAGGATACTCCTCGTGGCACGTGGTTGCTGGGTCTGCTAAATCGTTATTCATGGTTAGTCACCGAATTTTCTGTCCACGAGGTACAACCCGCTGGCCGGTGACATTTGGATATATCGCTCTTATAAACCGTAGAACAGTGTTTCCCAAAATGGGTGATATCTGCATCTTGTGGAATGTAACATTACTTCTGAGTGGTAAGTTATATAGTTATGTAGTATATGTTACCTTTTTACCCCCTTGTTACATACTATTCTTCATACCTGTTACGTTCATTGTATATGTAAACTACTTGTGTATTGTTTGATTCAATACACACTTCGTCCTCGCGCGCTTTGGCTTCTGGTTGCACGTGGTCGTTGTTACCGGGTGTTAACTGTGGTAACAACCGATTTTAGTATGCTGGAGGAACCGAATTTGGAATTCAGAAGGTTGCGTGTTCGAGTCACCTCGGGCTCACCAATTGTGTAGTGGAACCAAAAAATGGATCGACAGTGTTACAAGACAGTCTGCGGTAACTGTGTACCATAAATTCCACCACGTTAAGTCCGCTTTATGCCGGAAAAATGTTCCTCTTAAACAACAGAAATTCCAACGAATTCGGTTCCTCCAGCGTACTAAAGTCGGTTGTTGCCATGGTTAACTCCCGGTAACAACAACCACGTGCAAGCAGAAGCCAAAGCGCGCGAGGACGAAGTGTGTATTGATTCAAACAATAGACAAGTGGTTTTTATGTACAATGAATGTAACAGGTATGAAGAATAGTGTGTAACAAGAGAGTAAAAAGGTAACAGACTCTACATTCATTACCGTCCTCTCATCCATCGCATTTAGCTTTGAATTCACGTACAGCTTTTTATTAGCTCATATAAGGTAATGTATTTTGGTTCTACTGCTCTGATTTCATTGTGCACATTATTCCTGTTGGACGAGGAAAAAGGATGTGCAGTTAATGAACTGCTGGTATAGAACAACGGATTTGGAACAGAGATCATAATGCTTTATGCAAGTTCATGTTGCTTTCCTAATCGACGTGTCTCGAGGAATCTTTACTACGGTTTCCGTGAATCTTGACTGATTGTTGTTGCATTTGGTAGTGATGATTGGTGTTTTCGGGGGAGGGCTTACCCAAGCTGTAATTAGCCTTCCGAATACACGCTTATTCCAGCCTATCTAGTTAGGAACAAGGTTGTTATTGCCCCGCATGTTCTGTCGCACTAGGATACAATGTGAATCAACGTCAGTGCATAGTTTGCAAGAGGTTAGCGGTATTCTGATTGATCGTTTACTGATTAGCTCATTAAAATAGCATGAAGAACGCAAGATACTGAGTCTCATTGCTTTGTTTTAACATTATGCATACTGTTCTTGTTATTCTTTTTGTGTTGGCACCGAAAACTGCACTGTGCGGCGGTCGGCTTTCTCTACTGTTAGGCTACTTGCGTCCTCACGCCTTTATTAATACTCATCCCACGGCACCGCCTAACGGTTGCGTTTGTCTCTATCGATCCAGGTATAGCTGAATCTGATCAAGCATTGGAAACCGTGGACTGTGTCAAATGTTCTTGCTTAAATATAAACTAGGACAGATAGTGAATAGGGCAGCGTTGAACGCCCGAGTTCCGATGTAAGTTATCTCACCTGCTACATCTATTGTCAGGATATTGTAACCTGAGTGTGTCTAGCTCACCCTTAGCCTCGTCCGTTAGTGTGGAAAACGCGAACTTTTTTTCGCTATCGTCTTTCCCACTGATTGCTCTGTCCTTTGTTGTTTTGTGGGTATCTAAGTGATAGCCAACTTTAAAGTTACGCTTAATCTTGACGATGTGGATCAATTTTACCTGTTTGTGTTGCAATTTGAAAAGGTTATTGTTGTTGTTTCCTCGTTGTCTGTCTGCTTACGTTCATCAGATCCTCCTCCATACATCGCTCAAGGTCCCATACACGTATCCTGCCTCGATTCAAGCAGAACTCCTCGGTCGCACCGTCGAATGTAAGTCAACTGCCCGACGGCGTGCTGCAACAGTGGTTCGAGGCCGGCTATAATTTGGGTCGAGAACACGCACTTCAGGTATGTGGGTCATACTGCTGTTGTTGCTTCCGTCGTAATCAGGAGATTCATTCCACGGGGTTTGCACTGACTCCTATTTAAGCCGCTTGCCCTTATCCATTTTTTACGTTCGGTACCACAAACCGAAACATGAAGTCATCCAAGAAGATTCAGAAATCTCGTATTTGGAAACACTTGTTTTGCGTGAAATTAATCCGAGAGAATCACTACACGAGCAAGTTTTTTTTCGGATGGTCAAGGTGAACTCTGTTAACGGCACCTTTGAGCATGTAAACCCTCGACGCTAATTACTTGCTTGCATTTTTTTTTACCGGTGCTTAGCTGACATATGGCCGCGGGAAGAGATATGAGAAGTAGATGAAGACGGCAATGATTGTTTAGTCTTCCGGATAATTACAGCGCAGTAAATGTGGCAGTAGTTACTGGGATGAATTAGAAAGTCTGTCAATCTGATTGTGGATTATGTGACAACTAACAGCTGTACGATCACTGTTCCAAATCCTGAGTTGATTGTTAGCCTAGTGCCGGTTACGTGTTCGCTCGAGTAGGCTTGGTTATATTATCATACTGAATAATTTGCTAGCTGATAGTTCGAACTCCGTCGATGGACCACAAAGATGAATAAAACATGAACTGCAAAGAAAACATCACACTGAACTCTGTTTGTGTTAAACAATGACGGCGATTTGCGCCCCGAAGCTTTTTATTACCATTCATTCGACGGCATCGTCCGACTATTACGTTTGTTTTTGTAGGTCCAGATATAGCTGAATCTGAGCTATCAAATGAATACACCGGAAGACATCCTTACTTTAATTTTTTCTTCGGGAACTGAACCGAGGCAAACATATAACCCATTTTATTGAAATAAAAATCTCCATCGACGACAATCCGATGTTTTATTAGCACATCTCGGTGAATGCTTGGACGAATTTATATTTTCTGAGGATAATTTTTGCGAATCTTCGTAAACAATTACACCACTTTTTTGCCCCGCTCAAAATTCCGGTTAGGACTCCACATAAAACGGATTTTATAAGTTAGGGTTACAAAATATGGACGTGTATGTGTGCATATTGGTGGTGTCTATCGTTCGTTACTCGATGTTTAGGGTTAACTGAACAGCTACCTTGTCTCATCAAGGCGGTCAGACAACCAGTGCGTTCCACACAAGCGAGTATGACTTAGCGTTCATATATTATCCTATCTTGTCTTTGTTGAGCTCAGCGACGCGTTCGCCTAATGACAGCGTGGATTGGAGTTCAAATCCTGGCCGTGGCAATAATGTGCGCTACAACTGCACTCTGCCGAATGGGAATTTCTCGTCCAGTTCTTATTGAAACAGGTTGGCCGAAATCCTTATGACCATATATGAGTGGTATCTACTTGATATCAGCAGATCCTTAGACTACTTGTTGCACTCACTATTTTCTCCATCGCTTCAGCTATTGATTAAAATATTGAAAACAAGCCCCCAAGTCTGTCAGAGAAGTTACAGGTATTAAAAATTGAATTAGACAGTAGAAGATTGACCTAGTGACTCAATACTAGATTCTACCATCATCATTTAGTACAATTGTCAAAACTTCCGGGAAAGTGAGACACGAAACATTGCATTCTGCAAAAAATGGACATGTACGTGAGTCCGCCTATTCCAGTGTTGACAGTGCACATCTTCGGTCATTTTAACTATTCCACCGTACGTCGACTTCTATCAGCGAGTCACTATCATCTAATACATTTAAAGCCTTTGCTATTCAGTTTGGTTCAGCTGAATTCATCGGAAGAGGTTGGCTTGAGCAATGAAAAGCGCAGTGTTGTATCAGGCTCCCTTCGGTTTGCACTGAAGTGGCTGGTGTCGATCGAGAGGTCTTCTACTTATCACAAAGAATCCATGTCACAATCTATCGATCCATACGACAGCAAAATTGTATCCATTGTGAGCATTGCTGGTCTATTTTTGCATCTTCCTCCTATCAAGACACTTCTTCTCAGTTATGAAACTTATGCTAACCCCAAGACAACCAAGACGCACGTCATCATTCTTCTATATTGGAATTTGGCTGATACATAGGAGATCTAGCTATTTGTCCTTGGCACGGCAAAGGACCTGAGTTGTTCCGGAGGTACCATATATCTCTTTACAGGTTACGCCATTAACGGCAAAACTTGGATGGTGCGAACATTGCTTCAAGTTTAGATATGTCATACTGTTCTGAACTTGACCTTACAAAAAGCGATGCAGCTGGTTCCACGTCGACTTAAAAAAAACATCAGTCATAGTTGACAGTTGTGTTGTCATTAATCCCTCTTTCAATGGATACATCGGTTAACCTTAGTAGTCCTAATGCAACTGTCGACTTTGCAGCCCTTTTGTATATAAACCCCAGTTTTCCCCCCGTCGTTGTGTCTCTCAGCTGAAACACCAACTTTTATGCCCTGTGGTTTTCCTTTTGTGTGTATTCATTTCTTTGTTGCTCCGGATCATCCTATATTGGTTATCATATAAGCTGATTGTCCAACAAAGAATGTGGATACCATCCTGCTTGTTTGATCAGTGATGTGATCATATCAGTTTCACTTAGGATAAATACTGATTTGATCGACTCTAGTCCTTCCGTTAATGAGATATTTTTTAGGTCATTTACCGAGTGTTTAGAAATAGATTAAAACGAAGTCTGGAATGTAGGCTATCCTCAAGATCAGTAGTGTCCAATTGTGTAACCCTGAGTTCGGTACTCAGAATATATTCGTACGGACACTGTCCTGTGTACTATCCATCCTGATTCCCGTCGAGCCAGACACGCAAAAGCCAAGACCTAGTGGCAACTGAAGGCAGTTACAATTGTTGCCTATTTTATCGGTCATTGATCATAATGTCACAGGAGGACCAGTTTGAGACAGTCCGAGGATTGAAAGCGAAACGTTCGTCTACAATATTTGACGTTAGACCGCATGGCACAGCGTAAAAGTGTGTAAACAAAGCATTCTACACTTGTGGACGTGGAACTGCTGTATCGCTGAACAGACCGGAGATATCATTGTGTGAGCAAAGGTTTCACCCGAAAACAAAATTGCCTACCAGCTGGTTGCCATTCTTAACGCACGTTTAACCTCCTTTGTCCCACAGTCAGTTGGTCTCACCATTTGAAACAGCCACTGCATGAAATCTGTAAGCTACTTCTGAGAATACCTGTTCTAAGTGTTTTGTCGGGCTGTTGCAGTTATATAAAGTATTCACGAATTATACGTGAAAATCAACATAATTCGCATCACTCAGTCTACCTCATAGGCAATTCACGGAATAATGATGGCTGTTTCAGAATGACACGTATTTATCTGTATCGAGCAGCTTGAAATGGTTTGGGAATATCTGATTAATTCAGGCGAGGAGTCTGTATACACTGCTGCTGCGTATAGACATGTATCATAGTGCTTATGAACAGCTGTACTCGCTGCTGTAGTGGCCTAATCAGTCAAATGATAAAAATGACCAAAATATGATAGTATCAAAGTAGAGTCGTAACGGTGATGGATAGGTTCAAAGATAGACGTACAAACTAAACGGAAGATATATCGGTAAAATAGAAACGACTCACTGATAAGTCAAAGTCCGTTAGGTTGAACAGACCACCACAAGAAAGAAAGACGGTGCCAGAGATAAGATTCGTTGGACGACCAATAGATTAATTCCGATGACAGATAAATAAGAAAATTAGCCACAATGGTCGGTTGGTTTAGTTAACTTCCAACTCTCCAAAAATCTGTTTACTAGCGGTACTGGACGCAGAGAGAACGCAAGGCTCGCGAACCGAGAAGTGTGGATGAGTTCTATTTACTGATTATTGATTAGTTGGATTAAGTTGATTTAAATGTTGGTTGTACGTGAGAAATTGAGGAAAGTGAAAAGTGTGAATAACAATCAGAATTATGAAATAGAAAATAGTGTACAAAACGTTACACTGCCATGGGATGGTGATATTCGGTAACTTCCGAAATTAGTTAGGATGCTTTTTCGGGTTTTACTTTATTGTTCAGTTTTAGGTGGGAAGCGTTCACGTTAAAATTGTGCTTCTCGGATGTTAATTGCTATTTTCTCCCCATAACTGTCTTGTTCAGTCAACCTTACCGGTTTGTTAACGGCAGGCGAGATAATAAGCACACAAAATATAGAAAACCTGAGCACGCTGTCCCTTATTGTGCGGCCTTATGTTCTAGCTGGTTTCGACTAGTACTATGACTGGTGATCTAAATTTTACTCGACGATTGGCGACGGATTATTTTACTGTTAACTTCGCCATTATGTAATATATGTATAAATTATCCTCACAGTTTGGTTACTATGACGCTTCTGTTTTAAATTCATTTTTGTCCACCAGCAGCCATTTTGACAGTATGTCTCGAACCTGCATCAATTCGTTCTGTAGGTCCTCTGGGTTGCAATGTTTTTGTGCTTTGGTCCCTAAACTGGATTGCACGTTTTTTTCATATTTTATGGGAACATAGTCGTAAAGTTGCGCGTATTTGCCAATCATAGTAATTTTGCTGTGACATGTCATACATGTTTGAACAGTCCAACAAGATGATACTCAGTCATTTCTCACTATCGAAAACCGAACGACAGTGAAAAACAAGACTCGGCCAGTTGACCCTAATGTATTGATGTCAACCGTGAAAAATATAGTGTACAGAGAAAACATGTCAAGTTATCAAGGCACCCAGCTAGTTGTGTTGTTAACCCCATGACGGATATTACAAATTCATAGGTTGACTAAAACAAAGCGGCTATAAAATCAAAACAGTGGAAAAATATACAACGGAATGCGAATATTGGAAATACTATTTATTATAGTCACCACGCACACTTGGACAGTGCGTTGAGAAAGCAGAACGACGAACTCCATATAGCTCTGAGTGACTGCAATTTTTTGTAGAAGTGCTGACCTTTCACGGACAGAATATTAGGGTTTACATTAGCGGTTGCTATTGGGCGACAGTTGTGTTGAGTTCTGATTGACCAGCTGGTTACTTCATCGTGTAATGTGGTTGTTTATATCTGACATGTTCAAATAAAACGTTCTAGACACGACCTGTTACAAACGAGTTTAATGCGGTTGTTATTTGTTGTTCCGGTTAGTTGGCCTTGATTCACGACAGTTCTGTTCGCAACAACGTGCGCAAACGTTTTGGTTGACTGTACGTACATCAGTGACAAAACGGTTTCGCGCTGTCCCTGGTTATTCGATAGTGAATTAGACTTACGTCAAATTGCGCTCTTCAGATTAGATGAAACTAGCTCTTCGAAACGGTGACAATTGGAAGACCGAAACCTGACCGGGGGAAGTTACTCTTTAACAAACCAAAACAGTACGCACTTCCTCAGCTTTGTTCCGTTGAACTATAAGCGGACTTTGGTTTGCTGCTTAACAAGCAGAGCCAAAAGGATATGCACGTCATATATACTATCGGATGAACTCCAGCACATTTGAGATGTGCTAAGTCAGAATGGATTTCCGCAACGATTCCTGGACAGGAACATGCAACCAAAAGTGTGGCATGAAGTTGTTCAGACGGTGGATAAAAAGCCTGTCTTTATCACTCTATCATACAAGGGGGAAGCTACGACTGAAAATATCATCCACCGAGCTGGTAATGCAGTCGACAGTACCAATCCCGCAGCGCAGGTAATCGTATCGTTCAATATCTGCCCAGTACTGGTGCCACACCTCAAAGATAGCTTGCCGATGTTTTCTTCGTCTTTTTGTGTCTATTCTCTCACCTGTTGTCAAGCTGCTTACGCTGGGAGAACCACAAGGCGGCTATCAGGAAGGATTCGTGAACACCTCCCAAAATGGCTTCGCAATGGTTGGATAAAGCCCATTTCCAGTGCAATCGGTTCACATCTAACTGACACTGGTCATCAAATTGAGCCGGATGAAGCCTTCCGAGTCATCTACAATGTTCGTCAAGCCCACTCCAGGGCTGTCAGATTGTGACTGTTATCAACGACCGAGGCAATTGCCACCAGACTCTACAGTCCCTGTCTATGTACCCAAAAGCAGTTCGTGCAAGCCCTACTTCTCTCTTGGCCAACTATTCCACAGCCACTTGAGACCCAAACAGGCGTGAACCACTTGACATCGTCATAAGCATGCCTCACGGTAGGCACGACTGATAATGCCACATATTCACCAACACTCTCACCCCCTGCAGTAGACTGTGATCCACTCCATGTCTATGATTCTAATGACCTATTTGACTTGCACTAATTTTTTGTATAAATCGCATGTACCCTATGTAATTGTAAAAAGCCCGGTGAGAATTACCGAAAACAGCTGTTGGCATAACTGACTTCTTATGAATTCTATGGGAATCTGGAAATGATCAAAACAGTACACAAAGGCTTCATTAAATATTATCGAGGTCATATGATTCAATCTGTGGTTGAATAGCGTTGTCCTACAGGATAAATTACACAGGTACAACGCTAGATCTCTTGGTTGATGTACTACACCAGTAATCCTGATTACTCCGTCAATAAGCATCCTTATAGGTTTATTTTCTTAACTTGACTACCCGTTTTTTTTTAAAAGAAGTTTAATCTGACTATTTCAGATACAGATCAATAAGTCATGTCACAGTGACCAACTACTTCATTTACCTCAGCTCTCATCTTGTTTCGAGTTTGGTTCATGTAACGGTAAATTTTACAAACCCAGTTGATACTTTTGTTCACTTGTTCCTAGTCAAATATGATGAACTCATCAGCACTTCGGGACATAGTGAATATGTGTTCCTGTATATTTTGTCAGTGAGACATCCTGCTACGATTGGTCTCTCAATAACTTTACTCGTCTCATTCCGTTGAATACATTAGTTTGCATAAAACCTTATCAATCCACATGTTTCCTCAGACTTGTTCTTTGTATTTTCCCCCAGGCTTAATCATATTGTGGTTGATATTTCCTCACGTGGAAACTGCAACAGACACATGGTTGTGACTTAATGCCATTTTGGGAACCACACGTGCGTTATTGTTTCGCTTCTCACTGTATTGTTTCCTCTCTCTGTTTCAGCAGATGAAGCAATCATCACCCTTCATTCCCCATCCTTCCAATATGTTATCGTGACCGCACCCCACTGTCGCTCGTGCGCACTTCCCACTTGTGTTCTGTTTCAATAAATTTCTTCATAGTTGTTTTCATTCACTCGTGTTTATCAACCTCGACCTGGTGTACTGTTGCTTAGTCAAACCTAGATAGTAAGTTGTTTTTTGGACGAGTTGTCTACATTACCGCTCCCTTGTTCGATATCCGCCCTACTGGTTTTCTGGCGCTTTCGAATCGTTTCGCTATTTAATCGAATCTGTTCAAATCAGGAGGATATGTGAATGTGGATTGTATACCACAACCATGTACGTTTGTAAGCATCCGCTAACTAATTCTCAAATGTCAATGAATCCAAAGTAAGTATGGGTTCGAGAGAAAATAATGATCAGCAACGCTATTTAAGCCCACTTTATGTTTACATTATACTGCTTTCAGGTAGATTTTCATCTCAAAATGAAGATGTCTTCCGTTGTGCGCTGCCAAAATAAGTTATAGGGGCGTTTCGTATGTTCCGTCTGATGTGTTCCCTTAGAATGGATCGTTCTTACTATGCTTTTTATGTCTACACTCAATATCAATCGCCTGAGTGACGTTTGGGAAACGTGAATGATTCACCGCGTTTCCATTCAACTAGCTATATCCGCGACCCTAGTCATTTAAATTTCCAGCACGGATCGGCTTGAGGTAGAAGTTGCTCAGTTTACTGAACCAGTGAGCTTCTGAGGGTGCCCAGTGCTGCGACGTTTAGAGAAGAAATTCTTCACTCCCATGGGTAGTCATGAAGGTCACCAAATGAAAAGCCAAGAGGTTCAAGCTATCATTATCATCAGAACTCAAGTACTTAACTATCGTCGATAAACAAGTTTTCCCTCTTATTTAAAATGCGTCAAATAATAACGAATTGGATGGATATTCCCTAGGACCTATATTTTCAGATATCAACTTTGTAAATGAAATGTCCGTAAGGTAAAGGGAGATACTAAGGAAACTCATTCAATCGACTCTCTCATAGTAGATCTGAAAAAAAAGGCAACATTCATCAAGCTTTCTCTTGTACTCTGTCATACTATCAATGTTTGGACTATAATCTGCCGCTTTTTATGGATCGTTTGTTCGATTCTCTGGTGTGCTGACAATACCCAGCTAGGGCGAAGTGGTTATCAACCACTTCATTGGTGGTCACTGAAACCAACCGTTTATAAAACTAATGTGATGGTGGTTCTCTGGTACTCGGTGATCAGGTGAATAGTAGGTTTTCCTTAAAGGTCGCTTAAGAGAACGTTGTCGAAAACAAATTGTTTTATTCGCTCTATGTGAGTTTGTGGGTATACTTTGCTAGTCTAACCTTCCATTTTGATTTTACTCCATATCATATCTAGAGTAAACTAACATGTACTCATATAATGGAATGCCTGTTGCATAATATTTTAAGTATTTTTCTTCCCTGTGTAGATCATAAAATTGCAGTCTCTCTCTGTCTATTTCTCGCGAGATAAGGGTTTCAATTTTGTGTTAACCTATGAATTGGCTAACCCATAATGACCGGCTGGACAAAAAGACCTCACTCATACACCTACTGGTCTTACTTCTTCGTATCTAAACCGGATACGTGATGTGTGGGCTGGAGCCGCAGTTGACGCAGTGCAAGCCAGTTGCGGTGGTGGTGGTTAAGCTCAGGCATCCTTTGACTTCGGTCGTTGTGAGGAGTTACCCCTAATCAGATGTTGCCAACCGTACTTTTCTAGTGTGGTTTTGGATTAGAAACGGGCAAGGGTTTGCAGCGCCAACCACGCATGACTCGGACGTACATCTAGGTTTTATTGGATATACTCGGTCTTTTTTTGAGTTTGTACGAATAGCCGACCCGGGAATTATATGCCCTGGAAATATTACCTCTTTTAGCAAAAAAGGCACTTCGAAGAGGTTTAGTTTCAAACCAACCTCGACCAGACGGTCCAGCATACACTCCAAACACTGGTTTTGTCATTGGTCTGGTGCATGCAAGCATTGTCTACCGAAGTGCGGCTAAACGAAGCGACTGATGTCATTTGTGATTATACGATAGAACACCGCGTTAAGTTTGATATGCCTGTGTCTTATCTGTGCACTGAAAACATCATTTTTGTTCAGTGGACAATTATGTCACCATGTGGATGGTATAGCCGTGGCCGATATACTTATGACTGTTTCAGCTGAGCTAAGGTGTTGCGCTGATGGTTCGAGAGCATTTTAGTTGGGCACTGTTGCGTACGTGGCCGTGGAAAACGATAAAACTCGATTTTTGAGGTGCATATAGAGCACACTTCTCACTTAATTCAGCGTGGTTTTATGTGACTCACTCACGACAGTGTAGAAAACGTTAGCTGTAGGTTCACCGGTTATAATTAAAATCTAAATCAAATTAACTTGGAAACTGCAAGTGACTTTTCACGTATCGCAAATGTTGACTTATTCCTCCAGGATCCACAAAACCGTATAATTAACACCGAGGAAAGTGTTTTTCAGCACTTCTACATTACTAATGAGTAGTTTGACAGACATGATTTTAGATGAGACCCTACTGTAAAAAGTCCGGGCTTCGGCTGGATTCGAACCAGCCACAGAAACACCATGCCTCTACGCGGCAAGCGCTCTACCAGCTGAGCTACGAAGCCACGCCAGGAGCTCGGAAATTTCACATTTGCACTCGGTTACCCACCCGTCCCACTGTCTCATATGGAATCCACCAAATGATTCAGGGGATCGATTGCCCCCGGCAGGATTTCTCGAACAGTTCACGCTGGAATCCACCAACGCCACTGTTGTGCATTCCGAATCATGCTTATCCGTGTCCACAATAGAAAACCTACTTTTACACTATTTTCTGGTTAGCACCACCTGTTTTCTACCAACGAGATGGCCATTCTACTTCAGTAGTATATCTGATCCTATAGTGAATAACTTTATTTTCCACCAAATTAATAAGCCAGGATCAAGATAAATCCAAACGGGATATCATAACTTAAATGGATGGTGTTTTAAAAATAGATTTTCTCAGTCTGCTAACAAATGGTTATTGGTGTGGTACATCGTTTTGTACGAGACTTCTGATGTTACCTCCGTACGCCGTTTATCATCCACTCAGCCCGGCTGTAAAAAATTTACTTATTTTTCTGGAGCATAAAACTTTAATCGGGTTATTTTTACCACGAACCTGAGTGCTATTTTTATCTGTTACACTAGGTACTTTCGTGGAAGATTTGAGGTCAACAATGGAATTTACCTGTTTCGAACTTTTCATTATGAGTAACCGTCTAAGTACACTCTGTTCCTACGGTGTTACTTCTTGACGCAATAATTCTGACAAACTCTACAACTTAGGTTTGGAACACCTCAATTTATTTATCTTCTCCAGAAAGGCTTATTAGTTTCTGACAACTGTCTTTATATCCAGAGTTTTGCTTAATTTGGCCTACAAAATTCACCATCGGATGCTTATACCCGAAGGAAATATTAGGCCTTCATTCTCTCATTTACTGTATTTCCTGGTAATAATATCCAGTGATACACAACTAGCCAGAAGTTCGGTTAGTCTTATTGACGTATACCTTGCTACATTTTGGAACAGTGACCCTGTTTGGTTTAGACTTGCTGAAATTCCGTTTGAGACCAGATGTGTTGCACATTCCTACACCATGTTTTCTCACGTCTTCTCGGGATTACCCATCGCGATTGTACAAGAGGCTGGAGATTTTATTATGAATCCGCATCCATCGGAGCTTTACGAGCATCTCAAAGGTACACCACTGGAGCACACCACAAAATAAACACAGGCGACTCGAACAACTAATAAGTAGTGAAGAACTGGACGACCGAAAGCCATCCCAGTTTCTGAGACGTTTGTTTCAAATAGTAGACGGACGGTCCATGGACGATACGTTATTTCGCCAACGTCTTCCAACTTCCGTTCGCACCATCTTACTTTAACGTGAGAATATGCCTTTGCAGGAATTAGCTGACTTCGCGGACGAGATCATCAATATTCCCAACACTCCGCAAGTCATTCCGGTTGGTACAACACCACAATAATCCTTAACATACATCCTCTGCCGCCAGATTGGGCTGATAAGAAACAGTTTTGGAAAGCTGGTGAGCCAGACGTGAAACGCAGCTTTAACGTTCTAGTGGTTTATTTATCGGATACTTCATGATTTTGTCTTTGCTTACCTGGATGACGTATTAGCTACCACGAAATTTGTACCGTAATCCGAATAAGCATCAGTTGGTGTTCCTCTTCCTCCGACAAGACGACTCAGTAGCATAAGAAAACAGTTGATACTCATAGTCTGTATAACCTCTAAGCCAACTCTCCTGGATTTGTAACCGCATCTCCTTTCAACTCTTCGACCTCTTTTCACTTCGATCGGACCAAAATAGTCCAACTAGACGTGTAAGAAGGAATGCCACCCAGGTTGTTTACATACAAGGAAGTGTGGGTCACCAACTGCCTGCCAGAAACCACATTCTGGCGTTGGCAAAAGGCACACCAGCCTATGACACTTTAAACCACTGCTGAACCATGTAGGATCCAAAGCCATTGACGAATTGACAACCACATGAACCACCCCAGCATGCCTTCCCTTCAAATGAAAGTGGTGGATACTGATATCTGTCATAAGGGGTCCTGGGGAATATGACAAGAAATTTTGACCCGAATTCCAGAGCTGAAGCAGACAACCCTAATCCATTCGAAGAAAACTGTCGATTACAACGCGACGTAGTTCATATAGGCGGGTCCCTTGCAATGGTACCCTCTTCCCATGACCGCGCGAGTTAAGGAAGATACGCATTTCACGAAGATACTTGGGTTCATCACCAAACATTGCGGATTCTGATTTATTCAGAAAATGAAATCGCTAGCTTGCCTCTGACCTGGCCCATAAAGGTCTGAGTATGTAGTATGTTTTCACATTGGCAGCTTCTCAACTCGATTGACTTAGACTATCAACAACGTCTCAGTATGCAGTGTGCATTCACAGTAGTACCTGCTCTACCCGATTGACTTAAGTTATGATCAGCCTCTGAGTATGCAGTATGTGTTAACACTAGTAGCTGCTCCTCCCAAACCACTTTTACCATGATCATTTTTGGAGAAAGAATACATGCGGGAAGTGATGGATCGTTTGGGGTACATGGTAATCATCATCTTTAACTCCGTTGGTTGTCACATTGACTTGAAAAATTTTCTGCATCGCGATAGATACTTGGCGTTTCAAACATCATAGTGTGACCCGCTGGGAGGTACACCTTCCGGGTGATCGACAGGCAGCTTGATTTTTTCTGTTCCCGTATATTGTTCCGTATGAACGGCATGCGATCTCAATCTAGTTAGAAGCAATGGCGTAGAGTTAATAAAATTTATTTCTGAAGATTCTCGGTGACAGAGTGGGATATGACACACTTTTCATACGCCGTTCTATATACACCGAACATGAAAACAACCATACGGTAGCATCATTCCCAACCATTTCTGCGAACAGCGTTTCGTCGACCAGTATCTACCTGAAATCAAACAAAATAGGAGAAATGGTGTGAATATCGTATAGACAATGAAGCTAGAGATGTTGTCATATATGTTTCGTTATCAATGTGTTAGTATTTTTGTTAAAATGCAATGCCAAAACTGTATGATCGTATATTTTTACTTCGACCATATCTGTAAAACGCTGCAAAATGAGGCACTCTCATGCTACAGGATGACGTATTTCTTCTTGAAAATGGCAATGATCGCATTTATAAGACTTGAAAAAGTGAGCTAACGTCAATAACGGGTGATTTTCGCGAAAATGGTGGGAAAGGTTTTCATCACCAAGCCAATACTCTTGGGACTTATTCGATGTATTCCAATTTTATCATTAACGCTGTTTATTTACAATTGATGTACTGTGAGTACATTGTCTGAAATTCCGATTATAAAATTTTAGGAAATATTTAAAAATCGAGGATTCGCGCCATGGGGACCGTTGTAACATGCAACCCGGCTGTTTCTGCTCGGGTTGTCCGTTACACTTACGGGCCAGCTTCGGGACAACGTGGAGACAGCGTTCTTTCGAAGTAGGGGTTCCAAAGAGTCCTGTAGAAGCCCAGCAAACAAACCGGATCTGGCCCGGAGTCGGATCGGATCTGGCCAACCAGTCGGAACGGATCTGGCCTGCACCAAGTACCGGAGTCGGTCCGACTCCGGTTTGGCCAGACTCGCAGTCGGCCAGCGAAAAATTTTGAAAGCGCTCTGTTTACTGAATTTTACAATGCCTATTAGCACGGCCGTTCTCTTAGTGTTCCCTCAGCGTTCAATATACCCAACCACGATTAGAGCTACCGTCTGCCTCCAACAACCAAGTAACGAACTTCAAAAATCTTGAAAACATTGAAAAAATCATTGCGATCGAGAAAAAAAATTTCATTAAAAAAAGATAGCAGCCAGGTAACAGAAGGTCCCATAATTGGAAATTAACACCCTGTTCATTGAAAATATCTGCAACAGCTTAATATTCACTCCATGCCTTGATATCTGCAAAAGAAACAAGTTTTTATCACACGTTAGAAGTAGAATATCTCAGCTAATAAGCAAGATACAACAATAATGTATTTGGACAATCTGATAGAGAACTTACAGTTGTTTCAGAAATTGAACGGTTCATCCATGAATATATCCGGAATGACGTAGGAAATTCCATTGAGCTTGTGTAAATTTCGCTTCCTGCAAAAGAAACAAGTTTTTATCACACGTTAGAAGTAGAATATCTCAGCTAATAAGCAAGATACAACAATAATGTATTTGGACAATCTGATAGAGAACTTACAGTTGTTTCAGAAATTAAACGGTTCATCCATGAATATATCCGGAATGACGTAGGAAATTCCATTGAACTTGCGCAACTTCCACTTCCTGTGAAATACAATTTTTTAGCGAATTACGTGTAACTTCTTTAATTAAACTAATATTAATGAGGCCGAATGCGGAAAGTGATATAACGAAATAAATTTAACGCATTTACAAAGCTTTCAACGAAACTGTGAGTGACCACAGACCGCAAGCGATGCAACGCTACCGAACTCACCACCCACGAACCAAGTGAAACTGTTAATGCGCGTCTGATGGAGGAACTGATTAAAACAAACGTGTGCAAAATTGTTGTAATCGTGAATCCATTTGGATTGAAAGTTAGCAATATGAAAATGTATTTTAGAAGTTTTTAAAAACTCGTTTGAATACCACAATGAGCGTGTTTAATACAAGTTATTATTCCTATCCTATTCGCCTACTGTGTGGCCATGCGTTGGCCAGATGTTGGCCAGATGTTGGCCAACACCTTGGAGTCGGCCATGTGTTTGCTGGGAGGAAACAACGAGAAAACAGGCATGGGCCAAAGGCCCAGTAAGCCATGCACACGACTTACACAAACGTAAACCAAAACGGTTCCGACAACACAGCAACACTCCGCTGAAAATTATCCGTAGGAAGCAAGATCTGTCCGGAAATATGGGGCAATATTTCGGTGGCATCTTTTAAGAAACTGAAAATCATTAGTTTTTGAGACAAAAATGTTGACGAGCGTTGAAAAGTTTGCTTTAACCGACCGTTAATGAGTTTGTCCATTATTTCGCGCAAAGATCGAAAATATTAGTGGCGGATTTTTTGATTGCACTAATGCGTTTTCATGTGAAGTATCTGTTTATGTTCGAATAATAGTTAATCGCTTTATGGTGATAAATGAGTAATCTTTTTTTAATTTGATTTTAGGTGGAAGATCATCTTCAGGGATTCAATGATCTACTCGAGAATCAGGATTTTCAAGCTTCCAAAAATCTCGAAGTTGTTTAAAGAAACATGTGAAGGAATACAGTGTTTTGTACGTGTTCACTTCAAGTAAAAAATTGAACAATGGACGCTTGAAGTATGGTAATGTGAGTGTGAGTACTGCTGAAGTTACGTGGTAGATGACGTACAGGTGTACCAAGTACAAGCGACGTCGGAGTGAAAGCCGCGGATTACGACGTGTTTGGCGAGTTCAGTTCACTTACTTTTCATTGCTCAGTTCTCGTGATACATACTGTCAATCACGCGTTAACGTCACCAGGAGGAAAACGATGTTGGTTTTCAGCTGTTCTACGTTGCAGCACAACCATGACCTAAGTGCCTTGCTGTACGATGCACACCCAACAAATCGCCGGCTCACTGCAAGAAGCGCACTCATCCACGGCATCATTTAGCTACGGCCATCAGTAAAATTTGGTCCCACAGCGAGTGACTATTGCGGGAGTTTGAGGCGCAGTGCGTCGACGTGTACGTCAAAAATATACTGTCTCGGTTGACGACGTTCGCTGGTCAATCAGTATTGAAGCAAATCGGAGATCGTGTTTCTCTACTGCATTGTGAACAACAAGAGTTTCGAGTGAGTCATGAGGGTGCACAGTACACTGTGGACCTCAGTAATGGCACGAACGAGTGCAACTTCTGCCGGTCGATGTGGTTACCATGCCTTCACATGCTGTCCGTCTTCAAAAAGATTTCTACCCATACAGTGATTTGTTGTTAACGAAAACCCCAATCCGTCGACGGTGGCTTGCGGAATACAATTTGCCTAAAAGCAGCATGTTTCACCGAGAGGTAACTGTTGCTCTTATCAATCCATTACAACCGGATTATAAAATGCTACATCAAGGGTTGGCGAAGCTGCAGGATGTTAATCCCAGAACTTGAAGCCGTATTTTCAAGGCTTTCGTGCACCAGTCCATCGCAAAAGCTAAGACGGCCCTACCACAGGCGGACCTCTCCCTTGTTCCATCGTGTAGTACGAGGCAGCCAAGGTGGAAGAAGAACGTTACCATAGGGGTGCCACGTGGATATTGTGGTGAACCTGTTAACAAGAAGGGTTACCGATGCGACAGCGACCGACTGATATATCGCACTTCCCTTCCTGCACTGGACAGCTGCATCCCCGTTCACCAGGTACGTTGTTATTTCATAAACTATTGGGTTTCATTTACATCCGCCTCAGACAGCTTATTGCCTATGACATTTCAATCTAAAAAGAGACCCTGTCCAGCACCTGTAACCACTGAAGATCCAGTTACGTCTGACGATGAGTTCCGTGTTTTGTGTCCGCGCAAACGAGTCCAAGTGAAAGTGATACCGAGTGGTGTCACGGACTTCGTTGGATATGGTAGGTTAGGCCACGCCTTTGCAGTTACCTAACGCTTACTTTTAGAGATGCGCACATAGCCCGAATAGGACTTCTACTGAAGAAGAACGGAACGCAAAAAATGGTGCAAAAAACCTGATGGAATGATGTACAACAAATTCCAACACTTCCATTTTATTTTCGTCGTGACTATAAGCTAACTGTCGAGCATAGACATCAGTGCGTCCAACCATATATTCAGACTGATCTCCTGTATGTTCCGGAACATCTAACATTGTCAATTATATAAAGCAAGCATTCAATAGCACCTTCTGTCAAACCGAGTGCATGGCACTCAGTAAACTCTTGTCCAGCGGTGGAAATGCTGGCATGGAAACTTTCCATTGCACGGCGAACACGACGATATATGGTGGATCG